>JAMXBD010004256.1:0-75544 GCA_024138025.1 Combretum micranthum | reverse complement strand
GCAACCTAAATTGTTAATTGGAAGTTGGACATAATTGGTTTTTTAATTACTTCTATCAATTTTATCCATTTAATTTAAGTCTTTATAATTGTTGATTCAATGGAAGATCCAATTAGGATATCAAGCCTTAAAGTCAAACAAGCTTATTTCCTTTTGGATTTGGATCCTATTTAACTATTTTAAGTTATTTTATTTCATTTTGTATTAAGACCAATTAAGGTCTTTAGCATGAGTGACAGTGGATCTGCCTGTTTTAAGGCTATGCCCATTAAAGTATTGTAGGGGTTTGATGCTAGTCACATACATCTCATATGATTTTGCACTTCAGTTGACCTTAAAGAAGATTTGATTTAGTGACATGTGGAGAAGTGTGATTGAGATTGGGCATGGGAAGAGGAACAAATAATTCTTAGTAACTCTAAAGTACGTGGGATAAGTAAGTTGAATGCTTTGATCTTTTAAAGTTTGATTTCTATAGATTCATTATTATCTAAATGAGAAGAAAGGAGCATCTATATATAAATTCTGAAACTTGCTCCCATCCATCAGATTATTCTAGAGATCAAAGACAAGATGAGCCTTTAATGGCATTCATTGCATCATTTTAGTGATTAACGAACAAGATGCATCCATATATTACTATAATTTATTCTATAATGGGATTTAATATATATATATATATATATCTTTAATGGGTTTCTTATAACCTAGACCTGTGATCATATCTTCTATTCACGGGAGCCAACTAAGAAAGCTTAAGGGCAGATGGACGAGTCCAGTAATCCCTATTCTGAGTCTATCAAGTCAAATCTTTCTATTATCCCTATTAAGTGAGTCTAACTTCTTGGGTCTTATTGTTAACCTAAAAAGTCATTCCATGAGAAAGATTTTGGGTTAATCCCAATATCATTTGGCTTCATTACAAGTATATTATTATTTTTGTTATTATTTTAAGATTTGGTTCGATTAGTCATGGGATGATCCAACTGTAGATTGGACTGATTCGACCATTACTTATTTTATATTTTATATTCTATTTAATTTATTTTGCTAGGCTATTCTTACTTTTATTATTATTTAGCTTAAATGCCTGATTCTAGTTAAAATTCTACTCTCCTTTTAAGTCTACTATTGCCTTAAGTTATCTCATTTTATTTTATTATATATCACCTTAAATTTCACCAATATGGTGTTTTAAGCCTTCCTGAGCTTGTTTAAATGGGGATAATGAAATGCCAAGTACCTATACTTACAACTTTTGGCAATCTAACGTCTTATTTTTAGACTTTAGAAAATTAGTACTTATATTTTTAAAATGAGTAATTCAATGTCTTTATTAAAAATATTTGATGGATGTTTAATTTGATGACAATATGATGATAGATTAAATATATGTACTTTTAATTTTGGCAATTTAATATTGCATATTTACATTTTGATAATTTTTTGCCACGTGTCTCTCATCATTAAAAATAAATGTTCTTTAAATATTATTTAATGATGACATTGAATCGTGAAGATATAAGTACTAATTTGCAAATTCTACAAATGGGACACCATATTACCAAAACTTGAAGAGCTTTCATTATCTCCTTTAGATGGGTCCGTTGTGAACAAATGTTTTGGACCCATTTGCCTTTTAGAAAAATAAGAAGCCCGTGCACTCTATAAAGGAACAAGAGTACCACTTAGGTGGATTTTAAAGTTGGGCTTGTATTTACAAAGTTACCCAGTAATAGACCCTTTTATTATATAAATTAGGGCTAAACCCTTAGTCACTTTACATTTTATAATGGATATAAATTGGAAATAAAACATTGAAACCTTTATTTACATTGTGTCAGATAATCTAAATAAGATCTAATATTGCTAAATTATTATGTCATATATTCATTAAAATTTTAATTTGCTTCATCAAATTTTTTGTCCCCGTTGGTCTGACACTTCCTCAAAATTTTAAAGCATTGTTACTTCTAAAATGACGATAATCATTATGTATATAAGAAGTAATCATTTCATATTAGTCACCAGTTCATCTTGTCAAAATCATCATATAATACACTTAATTTACTAAAATCATATTGCAGCATGTGATTTGTGAACACATTAAATGAAGCAAGATATATAAAAGAACACAAGATTATTAAAGGCAACAAGCCTCAAACATATGGTATATATAATGGCAGCATGTACGGAATCAACGTATTAGTCCATATATGTACTTTTATATTTATATAGATATATATGTTAAATTTAGTTCATCAACACTTTCTTTTCTCTTCTTTTTTCCCCCAAAATGTTCATAAAAACATAAAATTACAAGTATTTACTGAAAAATTCTATAATCTCGTTGTATATTTTCATGGACCGACTTTGTTATTCAATTGTGATCGTATTATTAAAATATTTAATATATTTATTTTAATACTTAATGGGTTGTATAGTTTTACCAATAAGAACAGTAGAAGTTTAATTATTTACCTGCGGAGGTGCTGGAAATTTCCGTGGTGGTTATAAAAATAGCCTTCTGTGGCGGAAATAAAATTAGCCCATTAACAGGATTATCCATTCTCTTCTCTTGTCAAAATTATACTCTAACGTCATATTACTACACTTTCAGTTTCATTCTAATCCAAGATTACGAGAATTATTGTGATTTACCATCTCTAGGCACCAAGTTTCAGAACACATATTTAAAAAATAAAAAAAAATAAATATCTGCTTTCCATTTCCAAATGCATGGCGGCAGCAATATGATATCGCACTACTAAACATAATACTAGAATGTTAGGAGAAAGCATAACCATAATAAAGATAATAACAAAACCGGTTAATCAAACAATTAATCAATCTGTGATTAGAAGTTAAATCTCTTCTTGCTAAAGCGATAAACAATAAAACTAGGGATGCAATGGGGGCAAGTTTGAGACGGGTCACATAAGACCCGAACCCGACCCACTTCCCAATAGGATTTTCCAAATCCGACCCGCGATCCTATAGGGTTTTCTATTCAATACCCAAACCCGCTCTTACAAGGTTTTGATCCTGACTCGCGACCTGATTCATTTCTTTCTTCTTCTTTTTTTCCCTTTTCAACTCTTAGTTAAATTCAATTGCATCTTCCAACAAAATATTGGATGGTAGGTCGGCAGCTAGACTTTAGTATGGTCTAAACCAAGCTAGGCTAGTTACATCATACTCGCCAATTCACAGGTTCATTGAACTAGCTATTTTATTTGTTAAAACAATAAAAATTAATAATATTATAAAAATGATTTTTTAAGAGATAAAATTAAAAATTAGAAAAAAGACAAAATAAAGTTAAAATTATTAACAACCATTCTTAAAGACAAAAATTAATAGGGTTTTATTTTTTAATATTTCAAACTCAATTTTTTTAAATTGTTTATAATATGACGGGTTCGGGTTATCCATAGCTTTTTTTTTTTTTTTTATGACCCGAACCCAACCCGAAATCCTATAGAATCGGTATTTAATTTCTCAAACCTGCCTTGTGACCTTATAGGGTTTTTAATGGTTTGGGCTGGCCAAGTATCTTATAATGACCCGCATCGGTTACATCCCTAAATAAAACAATGCAGAATTATAAAATAGATAACACTAAGATATAACGTGGAAAACCCAATACGGGAAAAACCACAGGACCAGCAGTGCTCAAATCTTCTACTATAAACAATAATGGGATTACAACAAGTTTTCCCCACTAGATCTATCTGATGGATCTCACAATTCTTCACTACAAGTGATGGATTACAAATAGGAATGAGATTTTCTTCTAGAGTTTCTCACTCTAGAATTTTCTCTCTTTTCTCTCTTTCTCTTTCTAGATATCTCTATCTAGGCTTGAGAAGAGGCACACCACTTGTTCACCAAACCCTAGGACAATAAGGTGAATTTATAAGCAACACAAAGAGAAAACCAATAGAGACATATCGACTGGCTCGTGCAAATTCAAAGTTGGCTTGTATATTCAATGTAGGCAAGCGGCCTTTAACTCTAGTTGTAGGTATATAACAATTTCATCTCCTTTATTTTGTAAAAATCTCCTTATTCCAAGTCCTCTTCCAAGTATATTTCCTATACTTAGGATACCTTGATTCAAAGTCATTTGAAATATATAACTATATATTTAGAATCTCCTAGTTCAAAGCATGTTGGTCCATTCTTACTTTGATTTCAAAGTCTTCTAAATATATATCCTACATATATTTAAGCTCCCTTTGGTTATAGACTCATATGAGTTGAATATATAACCCCAACAATCTCCTCTTCCTACTCATAAGGGGGATATCACCACTCCTGCTACCTTTCTGCAGCACTTTTTGTTGGACTAAAGTTTTTCACAACCAGCTTTTATCTTGTTCCTTGATTGTGAGCTCCTATCATCAATCTTCATCCATCTATTCTTCAGAGGTCTCTTACCCTTAGGCAGTTTCACCAAGTCAATTTTCCTGTTCTCATGCAAGGATTTCAGTCCATCTTGCATGGCTTTAACCTTTCCTCACTTATTCTCATTTCCCATGGCTTTATGATAACCATCTAACTCTTTCCCATCGATGAGTATCTCATACTCATCTAGACTAAATCTAACTGATGGTCTTCTATCTTTTACAGATCTTCTCATCTCAAATCATTGATGAGGCTTTTGGGATTTTTTAACTGAACCTCCCCCATTTTTGCGATCATTAGAACCTTTATATGAGAGTACATGATTCATATCTCCTGTACTTAGCTTTGCTGACATTAAGTAAACGGTATTCTTCTTCCTTCCATTTGCCACAATGAGAGAACCCTTAATGAGCTTCCATCTTCCTTCACCAAAGTAGCTACTATAGCCATCATCATCAAGCTTTCCTGCAGAAATAAGGTCAATGTGGATATCTAGAATATATTTGACATCTCTGAGAATGAGCCTGCAACCTGTGTTAGTCTTTAAAACTATGTTTCCAATGCCAACAATCTTGGATTTACCCATTTCCCATCTTGATATTACCAAAATTACCACCAGTATAGGTTGAGAAGAACTCACCATGTGGAGTCACATGGAATGAGGCACCGGAATTAATAATCTAATCATCATCCTGACTTGCAAGGCTAACACACTTCTCATCCTAAGCAATGACAATCTCATCATCATCTGCTACTGCTGCAGTTGTGTTTACATCCATTTCTTCACCTTCATCCTTCTCTTTCTTCCAGATTCTGTGCTCACGTTTCATGTGACCTGACTTGTCACAGTAGTAGCATTTAAAATTTTTCTTTCCTCTTGACTCAGACCTTCCCTTGGATTCTTCAGATCTATCATCTTTATCAGATGATCTTTTATACTTGCTTCTACCATTCCTTCCTGGCTTACCAGTGACAAGTTCCTTAAAATCATCTTTAGAATCAGATCCTATGACAAGATCCATCCTCCTAGCCTCTTCATTCATCAGGATGTCCTTCACCATTGCAAGGGCGAGTGTTCCCTTTGGGGCAAAGTTACTGACTAACACAACCAGTGTCTCTCAACTATCAAGCAAAGAACTCAGCAACAACAGTGTCTGGATCTCATCATCAGGCACCAACTTCATGGCAGACAACTGATTTACCAGCCCTTGAAAATCATTCAAGTACTTCACCATGTTGGATCTATCCCTGTATTTCAGATTTACAACTCTCCTAATGAAGGAGGTTTTATTCAAGGCCGTCTGCCTCTCATACATGGATTCCAATTTCCTCCATAAGACATCCGCTCTTGTTTCTTGGGCCACATGATGATACACATTGTGATCCACTCATTGTCGGATATAACCGGCAGTTTTCCTATGCATGATTACCTAATCAACATCGGATTTATTCTCTGGCTTTGCATTGTTACCACCTAAAGACAAATATAAATCTTTGCAATATAATAAATCTTCCGTTATAGATTTCCATATGGTTGTTGAATTCAGTTTGATCATCGTACATGATGATTCTTCCATATCTGCGCTGCAACAAAAATCCTAATTATCTTTTTGAATCCTTTGCTTTGATACCACTTATTAGGAGAAAGTCTAACCCTAATCACGATAATAACAAAACCGATTAATCAAATAATTAATCAACCTATGATCAGAAGTTAAATCTCTTTTTGCCAAATTGATAAACAATAAAACAATGCAGAATTATAAAATGAATAACACCAGGATATGACGTGGAAAACCCAATGCGAGAAAAATCACGGGACCAGCAACTCAAATCTTTCACTATAAATAATAATGGGATTACAACAAGTTTTTCACCAGATCTATTTGGTGGATCTCACAATTCTTCACCACAATGGTGGATTACAAACAAGAGCAAGATTTTCTTCTAGAGTTTCTCACTCTAGGATTTCCTCTCTTTTCTTTCTTTCTCTCTTTAGATCTCTCTATCTAGGCTTGAGAAGAGGCACACCACTTGTTCACCATACCCTGGGACAATAAGATGAATTTATGTAAACACAAAGAAAAAAAAAACAGACACACATATGCTGGCTCGTGCAAATTCAAAGCTGGCTTATATATTTAATATAGGCCAGTAGCCTCTAACTCCAATTGCAGGTGTACAACAATTTTATCTCCTTTGTTTTGCAAAAATCTCCTTATTCCAATATTCCCTATACTTAGGATACATTGATTCAAAATCCTCTAAATATATATAACCATATATTTACTCCTTGTTCAAAGCATGCTAATCATTCCTACATTGATTTCAAAGTTTCTAAATATATATTCTACATATATTTAGGCTCCCTTTGGTTATAGACCCATATGAGTTAGATCTATAACCCCAACATAGAATTCAACCATGTAAATTGTAAACCTTCATTTTCCCTAACCGTAAAATGAATTTAATTTCTATCTTCTACAATTTACTAGTGACGATTTGTTTGACTTATTATAAAAAAAAAAAATATTTCCATGTGTTCATCATTTTAAATTCTTCCCAAACACCATTTGAGTTTATTGAACATCTTTAAGATGACCTCTATGTACTCGAAACATTTCTAAATCTTACTCTATAGCCACGATAAACATCCATATAGATTAGGACATTTTAGGGTTAATTTTATTGGTGGTACATGAACTTTCGTGATATGGCAATTTTGGTATCTAAAAAAAAAAAAATTGATTCACAAAAATACATAAACTTTTTAAATTTTACAGCTATTTTTTGCCAGAATCCAGCCAAAACTCCTAATAAACGCTGATGTGGTAAGAAATTTATATTAAAAAATATTTTCTTTTTTCTACGTAAGCATATTTATCTTTTATAATAAAAAATCTTTTCTCATTCTTAATTTTTTTTTTTTTTTCACTTTTCTCTTTTCTAGCACGTACACCCACATGCTCGTCTTCTCCATCCTCCCTGCATTCATCATTGTTGAGTTTCAAACTCCAATTTCTTTTAAAGTTTTGATTTTTCTGATTATTTTTGCTCATAAGGATATTAACAGTCACATTCTAGAAGCAATTTTCATTTAATTTGTATATCAAACATTTAATTTAACTGAAAGTTGTGTGGATGACCATTTAAAATTTAAAAATTTTGATTTTTGACGTTTCGCATTATAGAAAACATTCATAGTAAGATGAAGGGATTATAAAATTCACAACTTGAACTTCAATTCATCGCACTCTTTTTTATTTTTAAATCTCCCCTTTCAAAGGGAAAAAAAAAACTTAAATCTATCCAATTCATCATGTTTAAGATGACTAGTTTTGTTAATCTGTTGTGCAACAATTATTACTCCTTTTAATATCATTTGAAAATTGTAGGCGTTGTAAACATGAATCCTAAGCCATGAACCACTTATAATTACACAGAAAAAAGAAGAAGAAATAATTCAAGAATTGAAGTGAGAATTTTAAGTAAAATAGTAGGAAGAAAAACGCAAGCAAGTTGGATATTTGATTGGGAAAACATTATGGTTACTAATGGTTATGCTAACCCACAACACCATCATCAACAAACTACGACCATCACGACAACCACCGAAGCCATTACCTACGTCGATCATCGCAACCCCAAATTCACTTAAGCAACCATGACACACACACAAAACCATTAGCCACTGCCATTTCCAACACCCTTGATGACCCACATAACCATAAAACCCAAACCTAATACATAATGGGTTGTGGCGTTTCTTAGTCAGTGGCTCGGTTTGTAATGAATGGCTGGTTGTGTTGGATTCGACCGAACGAGGTGTCAAGGTTGGTGGTGAAGGAGTGGGTTTGATGCTAGTTTTGGTGGTGGGGGTTTGTTTCGATTTTTTTTTTCTTTTTTTAGAAAAAGAGGCAGCGAAGAGAGGGGAAAGAAAGAGAAGTTAAAAAAAAAAAAGGAAAGAAAAAAGTGAGAAAGAAAAGTTAAAAAGCATAAAATAAAATACTACAAAAGAACTAGAAAATATTTTTTTAATATAAATTCTTTGCCATGTCATTGCAGGAGTTTTGGTCAAAGTCTGGCCAAAAGTACCATAGCTATAAGATTAAAAAAATTTTGATTTTTTTGTGGGCATAAATGTTTTTTAGGTATAAAACTGTTATATCAAAAATTTCAAGTATCATCAATGAAATTCACCCTATCACAAAAGTTTTTAATACTAGAAACTAGTACTTCCTCTACTACCCTTGTCAATATGACTATCCATCTCCTCATGAACACATCAATCCTGCTTGCATTGCAGATTTTTATCGGTATTAGATCCATATCATATAAGTATTTGTAATTTATCTACATCATATTAATATTAGTTCAGTTTGATCAGTTTATAAGTAAAACAGGCCCACATGTTTAAGGTATCCGCATCTCTGCTTTTACAAATTTGTTCACTACATATTCCACTTCTACAATATCCCACTTAAACATTTGATAAATATCGCATTAATATGTGAACGTTATATTTTTTTATAATTAATTAATTGCAATTTAAAAGTATTAATTTAATATCTAAAGTTATAAATATATTTATTTATTTTTGCAATCAACTATCCAAAATTTACCATTTTTTTATAATAAATTATATAAAGTTTACACCATTTCCAAATGAAGACAAGACAACTATCAATGCTCCTAACACCATCTAATATTGATGGGTTGTTTCTTTTATGTTATGATACAAAGCAAATAGTATTATTAGATAATAAAAATAGTTACAAAAACTTTGATTGGATTTAAATTGATCATTTGAAAGTTCAAGTACCGCATTGAACTTTTGTGCAAAGTTCAAGTATCAAAATTGACATTTTGCCAAGTAATCAACTACTCTATTCAATACTATAAATGATATCAAAAAATTTTAGTACCAAATTGAATTTTTTGGTAAAGTTCAAGTATCAAATTTGATATTTTTCTAAGTAATTAACTATTTAATATAAATACTATAAATAATATCAAAAATTTTATTGGTAATAAATTAATACGATAAATATCAGGTAGTTGATTATAAAAAATGGACCAGGCTCAAATCCCAAATATTAATGTAGCTTGTAGGAGTCCTAATTGCAAGTCCGAAACCGGGCAGCTTAGTCTTGATTGGTCCTAAGTATTACTATCCCGACATGAATAAGCCTGTAGGCTTAATTTCAGCCCGACCATCGGGCTTTTGTAGTGTTTGATAACTAGCGGAAGCAAAAGTCCAATCATTGTTTGTGGCGATAGAGTTTATGGGCTTGTTCATTCGAAGGCATATGGTTATGACTCGAGCTTAACACTCTTATCTATTTATATAGGCCGCCAACTAGATTTATGGCTGAGTATGAACAGGGAACCATATGACTAGGAGAGTCAAACCTACTTTATTATAAATATAAATATGATATATATATTTTTATATTAAAATATATTATAATAATGAAGTTTTTTCGAACGCAGAACTAAACCTCCCTCTCAGTTCGTCCCTATTTAAGGCCAATTTATCTTTTAAACATTTTCTACTGAGTACTAAACTTCATTTTAAATCAAAGTTTGATAGGGCTCTTGCATTATTGATGGTGGGGCATCGGCATCTTGAGAAATTTTATTTTGTGTTGGAATGCCTGATATCAGAGGATCTAATTTCTCTATTACTTCAATTATTATACATATGTATACGAGTAAACTTACTTTTGCTTAAGAGCTTTCAACGTGCTTTGTGGTTTCTATATCCTAGAACATCTCTTAGGTTTTGATTATTAATAAATACTAGAGAAAAAGGAAGAAGATAATAAATTATTCTTGTCAATCTGTTCACTGCCGTTGCTTAATTATTATCAGCCCATTAAATCTAGATCTTAAATTGGGGGAAAAAGAAGAAGTAAAAACATAGGTTTAAAAAAAAAAGAAAAAAAATATCTTATTTTTTCATACTTTTTCATTTCAATACACACATATATTTATCTTCTTTCTTTTAAATTTTACATCCAATATTTTTAGGTTTTTCATTTTATGACCTATCTTTTAGTAAATCTTGTAACAGAAATCTTATTTTTACTCATTCTTGATAGCAGAAGTCTTCAAATAATATAAAAAAAACGAAAATATGGGTGTAGAACGGTAGAATTAGAGAAATATCAGGTCTATAGGTGTTTTCAGTAAATAAATAAATAAATAAAAAGATTATAATCGACTTGAGCCCATATGCTATGTGCTTGAACTGCAAGCCCAGTAAGACCATTCAAAGCATTGAATTATGCTTTTAGTTTTCATTTTGAGGTAGTAACACTTGTCCTTTATTCTAGTATTCATGGTAGCATAAATAATTTAAATATATATATAATTAAAATTTAAAAAAGAAAATAAAATGTGCAATTTAAAAAAAAAACAAATTAACATTAAAATATCTTGTGGGCCATTACTGGCCACTATGTCAAGGTAGCCAGGCAATGGTCCTGGTGGTGTCCAGACATCTCCCCGACCGGGGACCCGTAAGATCAAGGTTTTAGTTGTTAGGATTCATAACCGTCCCATGGAGAGGGTAGGACAGGTCTAACCTTTGGACCCATCAAATTTTAGGGCAGGTTCAATCAGTTCCATTTTAAAGGGTAATTAATTTTTTAATTATTTTATAAATTTTTTTAATGTAGGACCATGTCACGAGTCCGACTAGTGGATCGCCTTGGACTCACTGACCACAGTGACTTTGCTTGGAGGGTTAAACCCGCCCTGACTTGAAGAGATGTTTAGTGATGCCCAGCAACCCCGACCATGGTGCGGCAAGCAACAACCTCAACAATGTTACTATGGCCAAAGCCTATGACCTATAAACATATTTATTATGTTCTATTTTAATGAATATTTTTCTTTTACTTCATCGAGCAACAACCTCAACAGTTTGTTTGGTGGGTTGTTTGTTTCTCATCTATATTTATATTTGTATTTGTATCTAAATTTTATGTGTAAAAATGTTTGATTTATAATTATATTTTATCTATATTTGATCTATTTGATATTTTCATGAAAACTGTCATATATTTTTCATCTATGTATATTTTTTAATAGATAATTTATTTGAAAAGGTTTAAAAAAAGTGGGCGTTCGTCGCATAACTTTTCAAGAACAACAGAGGCAATAAAATTGACAAACAGAAATATATTATTTGAGAATTTTAAAAAATATAAAATAAAATTTCAATAGGATACGATATTCACAAATTTTAGATTTGAGGTGTAAATTTGGAAAAATACCCAAATTTTACATTATCCTTAATTTGAATGGCTCATATGAAAAATAAAAAAAGAAAATGGACAAATATATGAAAAGATGTGTGGACATGGTTTGAGCAAAAAGTTGGGCAGGGAAATATGCCTTGTCAATGCCCTGTAAAGATGTGAATGGAAAAAAGGAACTATTAGTAAGTGGCAGCTTTCTAGGTCAAGCTTGGCTCTGCAAAAGGTCTTGCAAAAGTAGGAGAGAGCCAACTCTTCTTTCAAAGTCCAGTGATTGTGATATTCAAAAAGGTCTGATAAAAAATAAAAAAATAAAAAAGAATCGGATTCGCTGGCAAAACAAACACATTTTTGGCAGATTCCTCTAATATTTACCCTTCTTCCCAGATTTATAGTATCAGACCCATAAAAAGTATCAAATATTTTACGATATATAATGTTGTTTGTAATCCAAAACACACTTTTTGGTCATGCTTGCTGCCTGCTGGTGAATGTGATTTGTTTAGTAAACCTATAAAGAACAATGGAAGAAGCATCGATAACGATGATTTTGTGTTGTTTTACATGGGATTCCAACATTAACTAGCTTCATTGTGAAGCCCGGCAATGTCAGTAAGGCCTGCTTAGGTAGCTTTTCTTCCCCCTAGACCAGAAGCGGGTATTTGTCGGTTCGAAAGATTGCATTTAATTTAATTTAATTTAGGGTTTTAATTAATTTCTTTTAAAAAATTCAAAATTAGTGTGGAATTTTGTACAAAAATTAAACTTGGTGCATCTGAATTTTCAAGTAGTAAATCTAATATCCTATATATATTGAAAAGAAAAACTCTAACTCATCAAACTCTTCATAACTATTTTTATTATCTCATTAATACCATTCGCTTTCATTCCTAGCATAGAATATTAGAGTAAACAGTATTAAGAAGATTCTAAAAATAACAACAAAAAATTTAATAGTATGTTAAATTGATTACTTTTTAAATTTTATGTATCCAATTAAATTTTTATATAAAACTTAGATATCAAATTTAATATTTATCTTTAATTTTTCATACATGGGATCCATGTGGATAACAAAAAATTGATCGACATGAAAGTTTCTTCCATTTTATCATATGTCAAAAAAATTATAAAAATTTGCACCTATTCCATTATGTAATAAAATAACCTCTAGTTGTTATTTCCTTTTTTTATTTTTTAGTGGGCAATGTATTATATTTTCTTTATTCCATTCATTTTGCAATAGCTATTCATTTGTATAGTGGCAAATAGAAATAATACTTTCCCGTAAACTTTTAATAGTCTTTGCCCAATCTTCACAAAGATAAATAGATGAGCTATTGCTATTCATGTCTTTTAGAAACTTTTTTTCCGCTGGTAAATTATATTCTAACCTTCTGAAATTTTTAAAAATCTGCATTTGATTTCTAGCTTTGGACTCCCAATAAGTTTCGATGTGTTTTTCTCTAAACCCTAGGTATTGCAAGCTGCAAAGTAAATTTTGCATAATTAGGTAAACATTTAGACATGGATGGCCATATGGACAAGAATAACAAATGTCATAGGTGCATACCATGAAGAGTGTGGCAAATTTAATAAAAATGCCCTAAGTATTGCAAAGTCAATGTGGAAAAAGCTTATTGTACCATGTTTACTACAATATAAAAAGATAAGGGATTATAGAATATTTCTACAGACAAGTACGAAGTGAAATAAATTTTTATTGACTTAATGTGATGTAATGTATAGTTAAATTGGTAATTATATATTATAACCTGATTTTTTTAATTAAGAGCTATATAGTGCGACATTCTTAAAACATATACAAAACAATGTCCCAATTTGTCCCATTATTGTGTTGGAGGGGGAGAAAAATGGATATGCAATGATATAATATTAATTTTTGGGAATTGCTATAGTCTTGTCAACCAACCATCAATTATATTTCTACTAGAATAAATATAATAATTGATATATTAAATATTTCAATGTGTGATTATGATTAAATATGAATATAAATCATTAATTAATAGATAGGACCGATCCTATTAAAAATCATCACAAGATCATAGTATTTTCATAGAGGATGTTGGGTTCTCTAAATAAAGTTTTGATGATAACAAAAGAAATAAAAAATTATTTAACAAATGTGTTAATGAGTACAGGTTAATTAGACAAAAGTTTGTTTAGAACTTATAATATATGAAAATACAAGCAAAACAATTCAAGAAAGTTTTGATAGAAGTTTCAGATAAAGATAGAAAGACTTAAAAGGCTAATCAGATGGATATTTAAAAGCTTTGGGATAAGTTATTACAAGCTGTAATAGTTTCAAGTCTGAAAATATAACTTTGTCCACATAAGAATCACTCAAAAGTATTTAGAACTTATTTCAGAAACCTATCTATTATGATGTGATAAGACAAACAGTGGCAAAAAACAAGGATAAGAAAAATAAAGAACACACAAGATTTACGTAGAAATCCCAAATCGGGAAAAACCATGAGCAGATGAGAGATAATTCACTATATGTTAATAAAGGAGTACAAGAGTGATGTTACACCAAATTAATTTGCTCTCTCTATTACAAACCCTAACAAAACACATATATATGTGTATAAAGATAGCCGACATTAAAGGCCTAACTTATAACCCTTATGAATGAATAATAAATGTATAATCAAATATTCATTCATTAAAATGTAACTACGAAAGATAACTACAAAAATCGATCACAAACTCCAACACTATCAAAAGAAAATTTTATATTAGTTAGAAATTATTTCATAAGCTTCATGTGAAGGCAGAACTTATGACAATAAAACAAGAAGCAAGTTCATAACCTTCCTTATCTAATACAAATTCTTTGAAATTCACATTTAAGCTTAAATAGATTGAACCTTTGTTGCCTATGAAGACTCAGCTCCACTTTTCAAACATATTTGGGTAATATGTTTGATGCATTCCATATAAGTTGGATTAAATATTATGAAGATTTTTTTTTCAACATTAAATTATGATCATTAATGCTTAAAGGAATCTTTCTATTAGATTTGCTTGAACAAATTTACAAGGATAAATACAAGATATTTTTGTTGAAGACTTGTCCGAAGGAGATTAGATAAAGACAAGCATGGATATGATGGTTATAAATCAAATAAGGAGGATCAAATATGTGGTTCCTCAAATAATGGGGTATCTCAACTATCTTATCTATGAAAGACCTATTTTCATGTGCTTTTATTGGTGTACATCTTGTTAACTTTATCCCTCATCTCAACTTCATTATCATCTATTCAAAATTCCAATTTTATAATAGATAATAGATAATAGATTGGATCAAAAGAAGATAATGTTCATAGTGTTGGCATATGTTCTAATAGAGAAGGATTGGTTTTCAAAATTCAAAGATTGATATTTCACGTTAGTAAGATAAAATGGAAGTGGGAGATTTTCTTGTGATATCCTATTGGATGTTACATGTAAAGGATAAGAAGGAGAGATATCAAAAATTGAAAGACAGATATCGCTATTCATCTAGTGCTATTGCTGAAATATCTTCACTCTCACTTAATTCTGTTTAGTAAAAAACTGTTTCAGAACCTTCACTGTAGCGATAATTATGTTAATTCTTTTATTTGTTTCCCTTTGTTACAGTGAGAGATAGTTGAGAATGTATTATTATAGTAAGTAATTAGCTAGCGTAGCTAGATAGGCTTAGCAGTGAGACTTTACTAAATTGTTGGTTTGATTATACTCTCAATTATTTTTATTGATTTAGTGGAATGCAACTGGTAAAGACAATTGAATCTCTAGTGTGGAGTTAGAAGAGAGAATTAACTCATAAAGAGGAACCTCTATATATCACTGCTTGCTTGACCTTCTTTCTCTTACTCTTTTTAATTACGTTCATTTTAGTTTATTTTTATTTAATTTGTTTCATGCCATTACTTTGCAAAATTAAGGTGAACTTTTAAAATTTTTTGAATCCAAAAGTTTTAAAAATTCTAACATAATCAATTCACACCCTCTTGATTGTGCATTGGGACCCATAGAGATGAGAAAGAATACATCTTAGTGAAGTAAAGCTGAGTTTTTTTTTTCTTTTGCTTTTTTTTAAGAAAACGTGATTCCATTTTGATGGACAAAGGTATGTAATGAAATTGAAAACACTACAAAATGAAATCCAGATATTCAATTTGAAATTACACACATTTCCTCATCAACCAGGTGAAATAAAACCTTAGATAGGAATGATAGGGGGAAAAAAACAAAGGAAAATCATATCAAATATCAAGACTTTGATGTTGCTTTTATGTGTTGATGAGGGATGACATCAAATCTTGGCATGTAAATTATGATGGTCTCCATTGCAATAGACATATAACGTGGAGAGCGGTTGACTAGTACTGTCAGATGATTTGATAACGAGGGGGTAAGATATAATGGCTATTATTCTTAAATATTATTTGAATCGGAAATCTCAATCTCAAAGGAGAAAGTGGATTTTTTATTTTATTTTATTATTTTTTTTTTTGTAAAGTGCTTAATTAACAATTATCATCGGTGAAGCTGGTTGGATTTACCAAAACGACAATAACTTGGGAAGCAAATTATCTATCATCTTTTCCCAAATCCCATTATTTCTTTTTCTAACTCTTACACCTATTTTTAGATGTCTAGTGTTTACCAACCGGTTTGTTCTTTTCGAAAAAAATTTACAAATAAAAGACAATTTACAATCCATTTTTTTACGCCAGGTTATTGAAGAATTCAAGGAATTATGGTTTAGTATACTTCCCAATTAAACAAAAATCTTGGTAACCGATTCAAACCTGAATCCATATCTCTTTGTCCTACTAATTTGCTTTTTTCTTGCCTTATGACTAAAGAAAGAACTTTAACGTTCAGTTTCGTGTCTTCTGCTAAGCTGGGGAAAACTATATTAAATTATAGAGTAAACGTCCAAAATCTGTTATCTGAATTTTGTACCTAAAATTTGAAATATCTAATATAATATTTAATTAAATTTTTTATAACTATTTTTATTGCCACCTTGATATCGTTTTCTATATTTATTGACTAGAAGAGACAGTCTGTTTATTAAATTTTTATGATTTTTCTTAATATTGTCTAGTACCGATAGATTATTTCTTTTGTATTAAAAAACAGAGTAGAGTGTCAGTATAATAATAAAAATAATCATGAAAATTTTGATTAAATATTATATTAACTACTTTAAAATTTCATGTGCTAAATTATTTTATTATTATTTATTTATTCGCAAAATTCAGTTTTAAATTTGAAAATTTCCGTAAATTATATTAGGTTAGGACAAGGGTGGTCCTAAATCATAGCGATAGCCTGTATGGCCTATTCATGTGTTGGAATTGGATTCTGCAAAATTTAGAGGCAGGTCCACTGTAATATCCTCTCTCGGTGTCCACACCACACCACACCACACCCGACGGGGCCTGCGCTGCAAGAGGGGCGCCTCTTAAGAAAAGATTGATTTGGGGTTTGTAAGGAACTTAGTATGTCGAGTGGAGCGTCGTACCGTGACCACGAACAAGAGAAGTATAGTGAAGCCCCAACGAGACACTTGGTCGGGGAAATGGAAAATAAAATGGGTTCTTCAGAAGGGTTCTATTAAAGTCGAAAAAGTTTTACTGGCATGACTATTGTGTCTTGTTAGGATCCGAAGTATATTTTCAATGAGGAAAAATTCAATCAACTTTATGAAGGATAATACTATTAGACTTTTAATATCATCTATAATCAAAAACCTTAAGCTAATGAGTTAATGGGTTTTTTCTCTTATAAAATCTTCACACAAATCCATATTTCTTATGTGGGATTCTCACACTTACATCGTAACATGTTTCAACCCTATTTCAAGTAATAATAAAACTGTATGTATGTATGGAATGATAATAATTACTTGTTTTATTTTAGAAATATTTTTATTTTAAATTTATTTAACACATGCAAGTATTTATTGACTAAGGCAAGGTGAAGACGAAATTTTCGGGACAATAAATATTTTTTGTTAAAGAATAATGATTACAGAATCTTAGTAATAAGTACTAAAATATATTTATATATATTCTAGTTTTTCCAAGCTATATTCGAACTATAGATGTGAGGATCCGTGAAGTATGATTACGTATATGCATCATGAGTCCAACACTTTATATTACTTTAAAGGAGTTATATCTAGTTGCCAAAAAAAAAAAAAAAAGGAGTTATATCTAAATGCATATGTGAATATATACGTACATTCTTTGGCTTAGACTATATAACCATGTGTGCAAATAATTCATCCTTCACTCATATATAGATTACTGGACATAAGTTAAATGTGTGCATATAACTATATTTTAGTCATCTAAATGTCTCATTCGTTAATCTCATTAATACAAGGACCAAATGAGTAGTTGTTGCAAATTTTAATGCAACTAAACCCACATTGATTACAAGTATCAGCTTAATTAAATGACATGAACAGTGTGAACTACTCAAACTTAATTTAATATTTACTTAAGTTCAACTTAAAAATAATCAAATCAAGTTTGAAACTCAAACTATACATGTAGTTCATCAAGCCATCAAGTCATTACGTCAAACTTAAGTTACTTGAGTGGTTTATCAGCTTGAACTCAAATTTTACGATGTTTAGTTCAATTCGCTTGCTTGTTTAATTAAATTTCAATCAAATTTAAATGTTAATTGAGTTTGAATAGAGTTTGGTTATTAGTGTGATTTTAATTTATATAAAAAATATATTTTTAAATAATTTAAGTTTAAGCGAGTTTAAGCAAGTTAAACTAGAGTCTTAAAATTTAAAGTACAACTTGAAATTTAAAATTTTAAGTACAACTCGAATCTAAATTTTCTAACGGCCATAATTCAAAAACAACCTTCCCAATTATATTACCCTACTAACAAATAATATAAAATTGGAGTCCTCAAATCAAAGCTCCTCAAGATAAATGTCTCCTATCCCTTTCCCTTTTTATTTTTTGTTTTCTTTTAAGTAATTCGGCTTCCATCACATCCCTTCCTTTTTCATTAATTAGTGTTTTCTAGTTATGCACCCATGATTAGGTTTATGCAATTTAGGGTCACATGAATCGCGAAGGACAAACCTTGCAGTCACTGTTCTAGCACGGAGAGCCATGCATGAAAACTATGGGCGGTTGATGGAATGATTATAGGCTAGGAAAAGCAAAGAAAAATTGATTCCTCCGGTCGTTTTTTGCCATCTGGTGTTAGGTACAAGGCCATATACTAGGCTTACTAGCTACTATGAACAAATTGAGACATTGTAAAGGAGCAAATTCTGTTGATTAATATGATGACAAGATTTTACACAGGAAACTCAAGTTACTGTATGCGCAACATGAGCATTAGCTTTGCGTTTATTCCAGGTTGATTATGTTTTTTACTACGGTAAATTATATCGAAAAATATTAATATTTAAAAATAAGTTCATTTAATATATCAACGTTTTAAGTAGTTAAAAATAAACATTAATATTTTACAAACTAAATCAAACGCATTAATGTTTCGATTGGTTTTTAATTAAATTTTTAAAATTTTTATTAACGGTCAACTATTAATATTTTATTTGATTTACTTTACAAAATATTGATACGTTTTTTTAATTATTTAAAACTTTAATATTTTAAATAAATTTATTCTAAAATATTGATTTCTCTTTTAAATATTTAAAATATAAATACCTTAAATAAATCTATTTTCAAAGAATAATATCTTTTATTATAATTTATCATTTTTTGTTAGGTTATATACTTATATTTTTGTGATCCTTCCCCTTTTTCAAATACCAGTTATTGGCCATGAGTAAAACAATCAAACGCTGAGGATGCTAATGGCGCATTTCCTGTCCTTTCTTGCAGGAAGGGAAAGTGATAGAATGACACGTCTTTTAGCTCAGGCATCAAATATGTTAAAGTGGATACATACTTTAACGTTTCTTAAGCCTTCAATTTTTCTTTTAATTTTAAATACACTCATTTTATATATATTTAACCCATTTGACTTCGCAATATCCACTTAAGCAATCTACGTAGCTATTAAATAGGACCGTAAAAGGAAAAATATTCCATAGATAATACACACCACATATATATACATATGGTGTATAACTATCGATCATACTTTGACATGTGAAAAGGACAGTGGTTGGTTTATAAAATAACTACTATTCGTGATTTAGAATTATGATTACGAGTCAAATAATAATTAATATTACACGTAGCGTATAATACCATGAAAGACTTTGTCCATATAAAATATAGGATTAATATTGCAAATGGTGGCTGAATTTTAGTAAAATATATAATTAAATACCTGAATTTTGAAATTAATCAATTTTATACCTAAAAAGACTTTTATGTATGGCAATAGGATTCCCATCAAATTGGCTAACGCAATCATTCTATATGACGTTTTTAACTAATATAACGGATGTATGTTGGCATAAACAAACCGTTAATTTTGGGTAATAGATTGATTAATTTCAAAACTCAGGTATCAAACTGCATAAGTTGCAAAAGTTCATCATTCGCGTAGTTGAACCAATATATAATATGTTATTTTTCAAACATGATGTGTTGACGCTATGATTATATTAAATGTAATTACTTTATGTTGTTGTAAATCAGTAAATGACTAGAAACATTCTAAAACAGACAAAATTTTTGAGTTTCTTTCATGGTTTTTGTTCATGCAAGTAAGTGTTGTACGTTTAAAACTAATCTAAAATTAACAATCTTATGACGAAAGACAGTTGTGGCAAAATAAAACACAATATATTATATTACTATTCGAGGAAGGAAAAACAAATTATATGGATTTCCATCTGTTATTTCCTGCGCACTTTGGCTCAGGATCTGAGATGATACAAGAAGAACATGTCAAAAGAGACTAGTGAAAAAAAAAGGGTAGGGGGGCAAGGGCTTGTCCGTGATCTGATCATGAGATTAAGGTCTCAGTGATTGGGTAAGTAGGGTTAGACCTCTGACAAAGTACACACTGAGAGGCAACAGCACTTGAAAAAAGAAAAGAAAAAGCAGGAGTGACCGACTGTTTCCCATCCAAAATCAAAGTTTTGATTTTGTTTTGGTTATTTTTATTTTATTTCATAAGATAGAGATAGGATATAAATTTTTATTTGTATCTTATCCTATAAGATATATGGTATTAAATCTTATATTTGAAACATATTTTATATCATTTTATATTCATATTGTATCATGTGTCTAGTAAAACTTATAGGATATCTTGCATAAACCTTTTATTTTATAAGATTATCACAATATATATAGTTATTTAACATGAAAATACCTTGTTTCAAATTTTACTATAACAAACTTACTTATTGAGTGTTAAAAGAAAATCGAAAATAATTTCTCAATATCATAAATTCTATGATATAATGAATTTGTTGTGTGATAGTAAAAAATGTAATAGAAAAGTTGAAATATATATATGAGTTACAACTGAAAACATATATAATGTAAAATACTATAACATAGAGACACTATTATACTAACCAGCATGAAAAGATAATAAGCACTTTTATAATATAATTTGTCTCTACAATTAATATCCAAAATGTAAAGTATGAACCATTCATGTTTTCAGTTTTCATAATGCAACTTATATTTTGCTTCCATTATTATCCAATATTGTCATCATCAATAGAACTTGTCTCTACAAAATGAAAAAAAAAATTAAAATAAGAAGTTTACTATGGAATATGAAGCAATACAAGAAAGTTGAATAATTGAAAAAAAAAAAAGAAACTAAATTTTAATACAAAGAAATGTCATTGCTAATAATAAATCAGTAGAAATAATTGGTACTATTATATTGTTAATATTATTTTATATAGTTTTTAAAGGTTGGGTACGTTGTATCCTAGAACTTGCATCTTATGTATAGTA
The DNA here is from genome assembly GCA_024138025.1 of Combretum micranthum. Lineage (NCBI taxonomy): Eukaryota > Viridiplantae > Streptophyta > Magnoliopsida > Myrtales > Combretaceae > Combretum > Combretum micranthum. The sequence goes on along the minus strand of JAMXBD010004256.1, from coordinate 53,895 downwards.
GAGTATGAGTTTCAGGGTGCTTACAAATATGAAGATCTAATATCTATATCCTATGTTGTGAGAATAGGTTTTTTTTTTTTTTTTCCTGCACCGAGGAACCTACTTATTAACTCTTAATATTAACTAGAAACTTATCTGGTTCATTAGAATTTAAGTGGATGCTGTATACGATAAAATTACTCGCTTACTCCTCTCGTAAGATAAGACTGTTATTTAAAATATGTTTTTATGTATCATTTACTAAGCCAATTCCTTCTACTCATTCCATAGACGCTCAAATCCACAGTGGTGAGAACATGCACTAAAGTCATTTCAAAGAAAATCGTTTGGACACTTACATGACCTTCTTGTCCTTAACTTCATGTGATTTTTTAAAATTTTCGTGGTTTTTATTTACAATGATAAAATAGTAACATAGAGTTTAAAATACACTCTTTAATGGTTAAATGCGCAATTTATAAATCAAAGTGAACTAAGCACACATAGAGAAAAACAATATTTGTTATTTACTCTCTTTTCTTGGTTTGAATTGATGGTATAAGATCCTCTCGATTTTTATGCTTATGTGTTATTGTGATATTATATTTTTATTATAGTTATAGATATTAATTATTTATAACAGTATTTAAAGAAAAAAAATATATATAAATTGATTGATTCTCGATCCAAACCCTCAGTATACAGCGTTGCTCTTCTCTGGGATGTTGTATTGTTACTCCTATTTCTATTGGCTGAAGAGGAATATTTGAACATTGTTATAAAAAAAGTATTAACATACAATATACTGATGAAAGTTCACATTTCAAATTGAAGTCAGAGATTGAGCGACTTTGACCAGCCTGCCGTTTGCCCTAATCGTACCAGCTTTTTTGCCACGTTTCTAAGCATCCTGTTCGTTGTCAGGACTCAGAACAAGGGTATTAAATGCGAGGTGAATAGAATAATTACCTGCATGCAATTTGAATCATCTTCACTGTTTCCAGCCGATTAAACCTCCACTTGAAATTATCGCCAGTCCGGTTTGGTTCTACAATTTAACTGGATCCGTCGGTTCCCCAATTCCTAAAATAAAAAACCGAAGTTGGAATTGTGAGAGCCGGATCAGCATTTGGTATCGTAGAAGCGGCGGCTTACATGTTTAATTTTCGGTTCCTTAAGAACTGAGCCAAGAAATTTAAGAAAAAATAAATAAATTACTTTACTCTATTTAAGTAATAACAAAAAACTAAAACAAAATATTTACTTGAAATAAAATTATGTCTATGGCTAATGGTAAGTAATTCATTTGTTGAAAGATTTTGGAAGTTATGCTTTTTATACACTTTTAGTTATGAGTTAGCAATATGAGATTGTGGAATACTTAGGATATAGATAAATCTCACTAAGATGAAAACAAGTGTCACGTTATTGAGAAACAAGAATTTACATTGATTAGAAGTCTATGAAATCCAACCACATATGTTTTCAAGTATATTTATTACTTGTTAATATTAATGACATATTAGCAACTTGTTCACTTCGTCATATAAAATAAGAGGGAAACTGGATTTCCATTCAATAAGTATGTAATAGGATTATAATACCTATTATAATATTCACTTAATATGAATAATAAAATAAGTAATTATTGAAATAAAATATAAAATATGCATAATACCTATTGTCTTTATTACAAAGAGAGGATAAGTGTATTAGTGATATTTTCAATAGATAAATTACACTAGAAGGTCACAACATTTGGGAGTACGTTCATTTGAGGTCACAACGTTTTAAGTAGTTAAAAAGTGATCATAATATTTAGTGAAATGGGTTAATTAAGGTTATTATTGATGCGTGACAATAGGAGAAATATTTAAAATTAAAATTTAAAAGATCTAGCGTGTTATTATATGTGCCAATAATGACCCTAATCACTATAAGAAAACTGGCCTTTAGTGATAAAAGTTTTGTGATGAAAAATAGGTAAAATAAGTTATATTTCTATAAATAAAATCAAAGATCTTATGTTTAGAGATAGAATTTTTATCTTTAAAGCTATGTTTTCTTGCAATGAATTGACCCATAACCTCTTTTTAATTACTTAAGACTTTATGATTTCAAATGAACTTATTGTCAAATGTTATGATATTTCGGTATAATTTACCCTATTGTCAAGAGATTGATATTCATTGCATGCCAATTCATGGGTGTAGGGACATCAATCACTTCTTAATATTTTATGTAATAGTAATTCATTATGAATAGCTATTGATATCAAGTGAATGGGTTGTAAATGTCATAAATGATTTTCACTATTCATATGAAATTAGTTTGAATATTTGTTTCTTACTTATATTTGTTTTTTCTTCTTATTTTCTCTTCTCTTTTTTTTTAAATCCTTTTCCTCTTTGTTTTTCCTTTGTTTTAATTTTCCATGTAGAATCAATTTAAACCCACTAGGTCACGAATTCAATGAATCGGTTTTTAATCTAACAAGCTAACCGACTTCCAAGGCTAGACTTATTAGAAACGATGGGTCATTAGTGGGCTTATACTCGCTATTTCCAATTCGGTTTCTTATTCAAAAATTATCGATGGTGGGTCGGCTTGCTTACTAGGTTAGAATCAACTTGTGATGTATGTAACCTCATCGAGCACTTACAGCTTCTCTAGTTAGGAAAGTAATATGGAAGGTTGGGTGATATAAAATGAAAAAAGTATGAGATTTTATTTGTATATTGTTATAAAAAAAAAATCTAAGTCTCTAACTTTTATATGACAATATATAAATGAATGATTTTCATTTGAAATCAATTAAATAGACAGATCAATATAGAATTGATATGTCAAAAATTAATAATTTCAAGATACATATAGTTACTCAAATAACCGATTCCAAATTAAATATAATGTGATATTAGCCAAGATCAGAAGCACATTTGTGTAGGACCCCTTTAGTGCTACCGAACTGTTATATGTATTCTTTTATGCTTGTTTTGTTTGATTGGGTTTTTCTCTTTTGTTGGTCATTTTGCTTTGTATTTGCCCAAAAAATGCACATTATCTTTTTGGTTTTAGGGTTTCTACTTTCTACTTCCAAAATGAATAAAAAAAATAAAAATAAAGTGGTATATTGTCCTAAAAATTATTATTAGTAGCGATGTTATGTCCGAGCAATTCACGTTACTACAATCGAGAGGCTCTTTACTAATATCTATCGCGCGGAAAAGGAGATGTTTTAAAAAAACTGCAGTTGGGAGTTGTAATTTCTTAAAAGGTCGGATAAAAGTAGGATGTTTTGTCTCTGCCTCCGGTCAATGCATCGACCTCTTACATAGCTGAGATGTATTGAAAAGGAAAAATATATGGGATGTTTGACCACCACACAAATACCGTGAGGTAGACGTAAAATGATATAATTGGTAGGCCAAATTAGTTTTTTTTTATTAAATAATAGAAAGTAATATATATATTTTAAATATATTATAATAATTATTTTTTCTAAATGTGAGAGGCAGACCCTATTGACCTTTCCTTAGTCCATCTCTGAAAACACCATTCATAACATGGATCGTTTTATTCTCAATGTTGCCGATAAAAACGAGATTAGTTCATCATGTTTCATTCTTAATAGTCCTCAAGAGGGTCATTTTTGCTTGTGTATGCTGCTATTTTCTGCAAAACTCTTCCAGATGTACATTAGAAGAATCTTATTTAGGTTATGATTTCTTTAAGTAAATTAAGCAGTTAAGTCATAATAGAGTCAGATGTAACAAATAAAGAATCAGTATTGAGGCCTATAGTCTAATAGAGAATGCAGTATAGAATTTTCAATAATCATAATGTTTGATGTTTGTATAGTTTTTTAAGATGCTTATATAGAATTTTATTAAAACATTGAGGCTCAAAGTCTAGATTTCAATACTATTGGCAATCCAATAGATATGTTGATTGAGAGAGTGATAGTACAATTTCAAGCACCTTACACTTGTAGATAGCTTAATTACTTTGTTTAGTGCACAAATGATTTTATAACATTGCTTATATATATATTGTGTATATATATATAATATTACCATGGAGGCGATAGGCAGAACTAATAGTGGTAGTAAAGTACTGGATGGTGGTGTATTTTGCCTCCTAAAACCATATTTCAAAGACAATCATGAAAGGAGCTATGGGCCCCAATTTTATTAATTTCAGTATTAAGAGTTTATCATGGAATAGCTACTATGTGTTGAAAATTCAAGTAAATATAATAATAATTATTTCACTGTAAATAAGGGAATGAAAGAGTAACTCTTTAATAATGGAGTTTACATTAGAGAACGAACTTTTAATTGTGTTGAGTTCAAGTGAATTATACATGGATGGCTTTGATTAAAATCGTGGTAATTATTTTAAGCCAACCACTACTCAATATGATTAACCAACACAATATCTTTTATGATTTTATCTTCAATTTAGTGTTATAGTTACTCGATTCTCCTGCTTTTGTATTATCTAAATTCTATTACCTCAAGACTATCATAACAGTTGTTTTATATAATGACACAGCGTGCATTTTTGTATTATTTCCTACAAACTTTATTCCGGATACTTACGTGCAATAATTTTGCTGATTTTAAACACCCCTTTCATATATAAAAAGTAAGTAGAAAAATGAAGTGTAAATGGTAAGTTTGAATTACTGTCCCCACCTGTCTAAATTTCACTTTTGTCATTAACTCAAATCATTGAGTCCAGGTAGAACTAGTCTAAATCAACGAAGAGGGGTACAATACATGCAAAAGTAAATGTCCCACCATTTCAAAATGCCACCCGAACAAAGATTACCTTAGCATGTGTCTTAGAATTTACAACGAGGCAATCATTTTGTCATTTGCAATTTGGCATATGACTGCATGCTTTTCCACATTATGGGTCCCCCCATGCAATTTTTACCGAAGTGCTGATTATAGCAAATGGCTCCCCGACTATAAGCTGCTTGCATCCAATACTAAAGAAGGATTAAATAGTGACCTCTAAGAGATGGGCTATTAGTGTAATTGCTAAAACCACTATCAATTTAAATGGGAATCATGGATAGAATATGTCTATGTTTTTTATTATCTATCATGGATGGACACGTTACCACGGATTCAATTTCAATTCCAACATGAAAATTAGGGGTACAAATAAATCAAGTTGGTTCACAAATAATTTATACTTGATTTGATTTTTCAAGTTTAATTTGAGAATAGTTGAGTAAAGCTGTAACTCAAGTTACTCAAGTAGTTTTTCAAGTCCAGCTCGAGCTCCATATATTAAGCTCAATTAGCTTGGAAACCTAATCAAGCTCGAGTCAAGTATAAATATTAATTGAATTTGAATCAAGTTTGAGTGTTAATATTATTTTAATTAGTATTAAAAGTATTATTTAATAAATTGAGTGTAAACAAGCTTAATCAAGTCAAGCTCAATCTTATATAATGTTGTTGCAAGTCAAACTCGTGCTTAAATGCTTAAATTTAACCAAGCTATAAACAAATTCAAGCTTTCAAATTTTGAGTCAATCTTGAACTTGAGATTAACATAGTATTGTCTCAGCTCAACTGTTTACATCGCCTTATTGGAATCAATCATTATCTGAAGTCCTCAAGCTAGGAACTAGACTAGCCAGAACTAGCAAAAGGACTTGTTGGTTTTTGAGAGTCTAGCTTTCAACCTCCTTATCAAAGAACCCATTGAGTCTTGACCCACCAAGTCAGGAACCGGTTTAAGAACTTGATGATTTAAGAAGTCTAGCTGGTTCTATTGAGAAAATTAAAAATAAAATAAAATACAGACTTGCATGAATAGAGATAAAACATTATAAAAATGACTAGATTAAGAAGTTTGAGCATTCAAATTTTGAGTCGAGTTTGAGCTCAAACTCGACATTATACTATCTTAACTTAACTTATTTGCAGCCTAATCATGAACTAGATTGGCTAAGGTGAAATGGAACCGACAAAGGAATCATCAGTTTTGATGGATCTTGCTAGTTCTATCTCCTAAACTAAAGGACATATTGAGTCTTAACTTACTGAGTTAGGTTCAAGTTCAAGAACTAGATGATTTGATGGGTCTAACCTGTCCAAGCAAGAAAATTAGAAAAAAAAAATAAAACACAAACTTGCATGAATAGGGATAAAATAGTATAACTCCAACTAGAATCAAGAAGATAAAAAAGAAATTAATGTGCCACAACATCATTAATAAAAACGATCAATCCAAGATTGGAAATCGCTCTCCAAAACCCTACCAATTCACCATTCTTGGGTCCAACATTAGGTACTACTCTTTTCAATAATTCACTAATACCCATCTCTAAATTCTTTGCTTTTATCTCATTTTCCACACTAAAGTTCTCAACTCTATAATCCTTAAACATAGCAGCAAAGTAGTGTGGCAAAGCAATCTTAAGCATATTGATACCCATAAGATCCCATCTTTCAACTTTAGCATCCATACCAATGTTGGGAAATCTGTAATATGAATGATTGCATGAGATGTAGAGATCCTTTAGTGCACTAGGGTAGGGATGTAACCGGGTTGGGTTTCGGGTGGATCATATGAACCCGAACCCGAAACCGACCCGCTACTTATAGGGTCTACCAAACCCAACCTATAACCCTACAGGGTTTTTATGCTATATCCAAACCCTCCCTATAGGGTTTGATTTAGAACCCCGAACCCAACCCTATAACCCTATAACCTTTTTTTTTAAAACCTATTTTTAAATTTTAATAATAAATTTAATAAAAGCTGGTACTTCTGACATAAGTTTCCTATACATTCAAAAATGAAATGATGCATGTAGAATTGATAGAAAATGTTGTAGGTCACATTCATTATATAACGTTTAAACACGTTAATATATTCCTTTTGTCACCGTATAATTTTTTAAAAATATGTTTAAATTAAATTTCCTGTTTAGACTAAAATATAACGGACAACAAATAATATTAATTTCCATAGCAAATATGACTTGAACAAAATTTAATAAAAAGTTCTAAATCCGTAACTAATCCATAATTATAAAAGAAAAACATCCTTAGGAGACAAAAAAGATAGTAGCTCATTCATGTCTTCTTTTCTCTCTTCCTTTAGTAATGTTATTTATTTATTTTTTTAATTATAATACTGGGTTATCAGGTATCCATCGGGTTTGTTATATTACCAAACCCGACCCTATAACCCTATAGGGTTTTTACTATATATCCAAACCCGATGTTATAACCCTATAGGGTTTTTAACGAATTGGGTTGGTTGGAAACCCTATAAGAGCCAACCCAGTTGCATCCCTACACAAAGGTGTTATGTCTAATAGTGTTGTGGAGATGAAAATGGGGATGGAGGGAAATGGGAGGCTTTTGTTGTGAGGTTTTTTTTTTGTTATGCACTTGACAATACATGAGGATACTTTTTTTATAAAATTCAAAGGGGGAAGAGGGGGTGGGTATCTAATTTCTTGTGTTTATATAAAAATAATATCTCACTATTGTGGTTCCTAAAATTTGGAACTAGAAACTCTAGTTTAGATTTGATCACCTGATCCCAATTGAACCATGGTGATGTTAAGTGGGATGCATTAATGGTGATAGTTTTAGCAACAATTGTTTTTCGAAAAGGTACAATTTCTCATGGAAAGTATGTTATTAACATATTTGTTTAGATGAAGAAATATCTCTATTAATGTGATGATGTTAAGCTAAACTTGAAATTATGTATGAACATTAAAGGAATGCATTGTGGGATTAAAAATAAACCTCAGCACTATGCTCAATCGGCTTAGACCCACTAAGTCATGTTTTAAGTGCATCTTGACTTGGATCCAACTTGGATTTTAATCAGGTTGAACTGGCCCATGAACAGGGAAATTATTATTTTTTAAAATTTCATTTTCCCCTCTGTGCCTGAAATCACATGCAAGACTTTTCACTTTCCCTCTCTCTCTTCTTCTTTTCTCTATCTCTATCTTTTCCTCTGTTATTTTAATTTTTAATATCAAGCAGCCTCACTATCCCTTTGTTTCCAGGTCTATCTGTCTCTCTCTCTTTCTCACTTGTCTTTTTTTTTTTTCCTTTCCCCAAACATCTCTTATTTTATTTTTTTCCCGGATGCCACATACTCTCTTGCTCTCTCTCTCCTTCTCTCCATCCCTTCCACACTCCTCTCTTTTTAACATAACAATACGGAAATATCATGCTATCACCAATCACATTTACCTTTCTCTCTCTTTTCCACTTTTCATTTTCCACCAATTCCTACTCTCTCTTTTTTCCATCATGAAGAAGCACACATAGGATATCATTTTTCTGCAAAAAAAAAAAAAAAAAAAAAAAACCTATCTCGAAGAAGCACACATAGTGTATCCTCTCTCTCTCTCTCTCTCTCTCTCTCTCTCTCTCTCTCTCTCTCTCTCTCTCTCTTCAGAATGAGATTAAAAAGCTTCACATCCAAAGACAAATGGACATAGTTGGCGTCAACCTTTTATTTATTTATTTCTTTTAATGAAGCTATCGACCCATGTTAACTCGATTGGTTGGTGGGTTGACAAGGCTAACCCAGTCATTACCCACTAAATCGATGGGTTTCACCCCTTGTGCCGAGTCTGGCAGGTTTACAAATCAAACTTGACCTATGCTGAGGTCCAGTTAAAAATGTAAATAAAAGTCATGATTGAAGTTTTAAAGATGTATTTTGATATTAATTTTATTCATTAAGAGTTTATGAATTTGTAAAAAACTCATGTTTTCTTTATGCCATAACATTGCATAACATTCTTTAAATTCTTATTCTAATTGGGTGGTCTAATTTCTTGATGAAATCTTTTAGAACCATAGTAGACCTTGGTACATTTCAATAATTGACTTGTTCTTACTCAGAACTATTGAATCTTAGTTCCTAAAATGATGAAATGAACATCCACCTCAAATAAGTTGATTATGGGCCCGTTTCTTGAACCATCGATTTACTTTCTTTTATTTTTATTTTGGTTTAGTTTGCATCTATGACCTCCATTTGCAGACACACATATGTATAAGATTTATCTCTTGCATATCTTGGTGAAATTTTTGTTATTCCAATAGTTGATTTTTTTTTTCATAAAGTAAATAATAAGTATTTCATATGTATTGTTAAGGTTGCTAACAAGGTATGCTGGAGCTAATTGTAAGCTATTTAAACTTGGCTTGACTTGTCTCGACTCAATTCAAGCTTATTTAGTAAATTAGTCGAACTCAAGTGAAAATAATGTTTGTTTATATGAACGAGTTAAGCTTGAACCTTCATTTAAGCTCACAAGTTTTTATTTATTTATTTTATACACTATATGAAATATATTATATTATAAAAAGAGAATATTAAATTTCTAATGTGTACATATATATGCACACATACACATATAACCTACTCTTTATTCATCATCCATTATCAATTTATATATTTATTTTTTTTGTATATTTATTTTCTTAGGTTTTACTTTAAATCTATGTCTCACAAGCTATCAAGCTCAACTAACTTTATACTTTGCTTAATTTGAGCTTGAGCCTGTATTTTAGGCTCAATAAAATGTTTAACTAAACTTAACTTGTTCGCATCCCTTTGTACTATTTTTATTACTTACATTTTTGATGAAGAAAAGTCTATATATTTTGAAGAATATAATAATTTCACAATATTAGTGTTTTACATATTCTATTCATCAATTTAAATTTTAATCAAACAATTCTATTTGTTGATGACTTTAGAAGACTCTTTCGAGTTAGCTCATGTATAAAACTACTTTATGTAGATTCAGGTAGAATTTTAACTCTACACATTAGAGTTGCTATAGTTTTATATTATTAATTAAATTTATCAATTTAATTAATTTGAATCATATGGGTTGAATTTTGAAATATAAAAAAATAATACAACTAGAATTTTATAAACCTATTGACCCTTAGGGGTGTAGCATCTTACTTCTTGTCCCGTTTCAATTTTATTCCTCTTTCTCTTTGTCCACTTCCTTATTTGGCATTTGTAAACTTTATTCAAGTTTAAGTTCTAGTTGCAGGGTTTATTAGGCAGCTTATTTACATCATTAATACTGTAAAGAATTTAATATGAGTTGAAATACAACACTTTTAAAACAAATAATAAAAAAGAACTTTGTTTAGAATCTACTTGCCCTTCATCTTTACATCTTAGATTATGAACTAAGAGTAATTTATTAGAGAAAAAAATTTAGTTTTAACCCTATACTCTCAAATTTCTTTATTTAATTATATGAATAACTCGAAAAAAAATCATTCGAATAAGGTGAGTTAAAGATCCCAAAAATAAAATAATTTGCCACATATATAAAAACAAGGCATACTAGATATAATCTAATAACTAAGTACATTATTTAATCACAAGTGACAAACACAATTTCATTTTTCTTATTTAATATCCAAAAACAAAATGGATAGCTTGTAAAGTTATTTTAAAACTATGGATTATATGATCGATCTCTAGAGTCATTTGAAAAAGCAAGGCTAATGATGTTATTGTAATACCGCTCAAATATTGATGGTGGAGCTCTAATCATAGATGTATCTTTTGGTGTAATGACTTGGAGTTTATCGGAACTCTAAAGTTAATAGCATGCTTTATATAGAGTAATTTTAGGATGAGTGACCCATTAGGAAGCGCTGGCATCAAAAGAACAAAATCTTGTGTCGTGTGACCAAAATAAACAATACCTTTATGGACCGAGTTATGGGGCATTACTGATAGTATCAAAGCAGTTCATTAGTAGGAAGTTGAGAAGTGTCGTCCTTGTCAATCTAATTACATAAGCGTCTTTTGGTATAATAAACGAACTCCAAAATTAAGCGTGCTCTGGGTAGAGTAATCTTAGGATGGGTAGCCTCCCGGAAAGCATAGAAACCAAAGGATAAAAGCCATGTGGCATGTAGCCTATGGTTAAAGTAAATAATACCTCGATGGGTGGAGTTTTGAGGCATTATAATCATCTTTAAAATTTAATTCCTTAGGTTCATTGTTATATATATGGATGGGTGATCCAAAATTTAATAACTCTATTGATTTTATGAGTTTAAAAATTAAATTGTTTCACACTAAATTCATCAATTGTGTAGATTATCAACATTCCAATCTATTTCGTATCTTCATAATAACATCTCATTTCACCATTTGGTTTGTTTACAATTCTCTCTTGATTGTGTACACTCGTGTCATCCACACTCCACAGTTCCACCATTTGATGACTTGTTCAAGCACATAGTGGTCTCAACCTCTAATATACTAGCTACGTTATGCAAATGCCTAGACTTTGATGGGTAGCATAACACATAGTTTATGAGACATATATCTGTACTCATGTCTCAATACTTAACAATTAGTTATCAGACAAATAGTTTTAAGGTTAATTATAATCCTAACACCTATAACCATGCAACCACCAAATAGATAAAGTAGTTACTTACATTTTTTTCTAATAAACCTCAACTTATTTCTTACTCTTCTAATGCATATCTTTTATTGATTAATCTATTCTTTATGACATCTATAATCTACAAATCTTCTTACTTTATATAATTTACTCACAAAATGAAACACCCAAAACTTAAAGTTATTCATAGCCTACCACATGTCTATATTAAATATAAATATATGAACACTAAGACTTAGCACCTACTAAATTTCACATTAATTATCACACTAACTCTAAGTCGTAAATTTATATAATCTCACTGCAATCTCAGTTAATACAAGTGAGTAATCTTCTAAGTATTGGAGTAGCGCCATCACCAAACTACACATCAATAGGAAGTAAGTGTGTGGCTCCAAAAGTCTACTAAACATGCCTTTATATCTAACAGGGTCCACGACTAACACAAAACTACATAACCCATAATACAACATTAACAGCACTGCATTTATTAACAACATAAACAAAAGTTCGTCTCCAAGCATACAACTAGTCTATTAGTTAGCTGGTTAATCTTCTCTAATAAAGTCCTCCCCACAATCAACTACTATGTCATATCCAGACAAATCAAATGCTAATGGAGTATTATGTGTACTTGAAAGAGAAGAACAAATGAATGGAAGCTTAGTACAGTATGGTAATATCTACATGCGGATAAAAAGTAACAACAAACTCACATGTAGTTATATATTATAAATTCAACAAACATTATTTGGTTATTTGTATGAATTAGTCCAATAACCAGCAAAGGGATAACTCAGTCCCTCGTGCACACATAAATGTATACATACATATATATTGGTTATTAGGTACTCTACACTAACCATGACACTAGACCATCTAGATCTACCTAGATTCTTTCCTCATACAACTCAACTCAAGACAACATCACCCCAGTATCATCAAGTTACTATGACAATAGCATAGATAGTCTCTAACTACCATTAGCAATCATATACATATAGCAAACCATTTTTAAAGTAGGATAGTTAATTGGTCATCTTCAATACCTATCATAGACAAACTTAAAAAACAAACAATGTATGTACGTACCTAGAAAGTTGATATGTCCTAAATACTGAAGTCCTCTAATCTTAGTTATATAATCATTAAGATATTTAGAATTATTTGTACTTCTAAACTCACCTATGATCTACACTTTTATCATTCTTCCCTTTATCTTGCTATTATCTAGGATTCAAGCTCTTAAAATATAAGTTAAAATCTTAGAGGATGGGTTAAATGCGTTTCAATTTCTTTTTCTTTTTCTTTTTGTTTTTTAAAAAGAAAATGGTTAATTTGAAGAAAATTACAAAGTGCATGAGCTAAGTATACTGTTGTGTATGAGAAAAGGGAAAAGAACTACAATTATCATGTAAATTTTCAAAAAAATTTCAAAGATCACAAGTAGAAATTATAGAGGAAGGAAGCAAGTTTGTAGCATTTGGAGAAGGAAGAGAGAGAGCTATTTCGAGGATAAAAGGCTAGATAGTCAAAAGACATGAGGTTGCTCATAAGGTTTTGTATGAATCTACCTTGATTTTTTAAAATAAATCCCAAAGTAATATCTTTCGAAAAGATATTCCGGAAGTACCCAATTAAAAACGCATTTGAACTGTGTGTGCAAATGTTTATGCCAGTGGCGTAAACATTTGCACACACAGTTCAAATGCGTTTTTAATTGGGTACTTCCATATATGCATCTGCTTGCCCTCGTATCGCCCGCTCATCTCTCTCTCTTGCTCGGTCGCTCACTCGCTCATGTCTTTGGCGCTCGCTCACTCATCTCTCTTACTCCTTCGCTCATCTCTCTCACTCGCTCACTCATCTCTCTCATGCATCTCTCTTGGCGCTCACTCATCTCTATTGGCAGTTGGGTCGAACATCTCAGATGTATTGTCTACATGTGTTTGGTTCAGACGCATTTGATGCATGCGTCTGAAAATAATTTTTTTTTAAGCACCTTGCAATGGCATGCAATCCCAAATACATAACAGTAAAAAATTAAGTGCACAATACATCGTATCTCAGCAATGAAACTTTAAAATCAGTCCAACCCGCATAATATTTATCAAAGTCCTACTTTGAAGCAACAATTCCCATCAAAATCCAATATAACTGTAGTGTAAACATGAGTGTAATGATAGAAGTATAAGGACTTTCAATCAAAATGATAGTAACCATGCATACACATTTTAGTAAATGAGTATTTAAATACAAATTTGTTAAGTAAGAAACAGTATCAGATACAGTAATGGAGATAATTATAATAAGAAGTCTAATCTAGCTAATTTTTTTTAGTCATCTAGTGAATGTTTTACAAATCTTCTAAACACAGACTCTTTGTCCTTACCGCTATATTGTCGATCACCCCTTTGCTCACTTGCTTCACTAGAAGCTTCTTCAAAATCTTTAAGGGCCACCGGACTATAGCGTGAAGTAGATAACCACTGGGTCAAATATGTTACCCCTTCTCCTAAATCGAGCTCATCTGATATATGGATACCATGCTCTTTACGTGATGCTGGAGGAGTAGTAGCTGACTCATATAGATCATGGCTGAATGATGGAGTAACAAATGTAGTAGGATCATACATCGAACCATCCATAACATCACTTGGGTATAAGCTACCGTACGAGTATGAGATATGACTCAGGAATGAGCCGTCACTCGGGTATGATATATCACCCACGTATGAGCTACCGTCGGGAAATGTGCTCTCACCTAGAAATGTGCTACTTGAGGGGACATCATGAAATGATGCATGCATGGGGTATTGTTGATGGGTAGGTATGGAGGATGTGCTTCTACGCCCTCGATGAGCCATATTTGTTCGTCGGCGTCATGGATGTTGTGGTTCAACTGCTATAAGGAAGTGCCAGTCAAGCTGTATGAATGGCAGACAACTAGCTCCATAGAATCCATCTTGCTGTAGATATGACACTATCCGAGGATCAGGACGCATAAGAGTCATCTCTCAGCACCTGATAGTTAATGTCTGAGATGGAATCATAGGGTCAACATTTACTTGCAAATGCAACCAATGCAATTGTTATTGGATTTCATAAAAATACATTCATTGAAATGATCAGCAACATTATACCTCAGCAATCCACACATCCTCAGATCAATGTGTTGCTTGCTTTGTCAGCACGAATGGATCTATTGGACCTGGTTCCATATATCCTGCAAATGCGAGGTAACAAATGTTAGAAATTAAATTAATCATGCATCATAACTTACAATAAGTAACAACTTCAACATTAGGTCATGATCTTAACCCTTCTGGTTAGTATTGGGGCATCGTCTTCTATTGTGACCTTGGTTGTGACAAACACTACTAGTGATCGTATCCAGATGGCCTCTAATGTCCATCTCAATCTAAAATCGGCGAGTTTGTGGTTTACCCTTTGCACGAGTCATAGTACGATCAAGCACCAGGTAAGGGAAGTTGGCTGGTGCAGGCCACTCTAACTCATCCCCAATAGGATGGAAGTGAGCTCCATAGCACCAAATTTGATTTGTTCATTTATACCATGGCCTCACTAAGGTTGTTGTATCTAATCTCATGCGAGTTGCAGCAGCTATAGTGTGTGAACATGGTATCTTGTAGATTTGCCATTTATTGCATGCATAAGTGTGTTTCCCCAGGTTGACCTTCTTCGTCCGGCCTCCCCCCTTCAAGCCACAACCTACACGACGTGGCCCTATTCACACTTCAAACAAACTAGTATTCCTATGGGAACTAATGACCTGATGGTTGGTAGAACTTTGGCCCCATACCTCCAACTTTTCGCGAGCATATGTAGTGAACACTGAATTGGCTTTTATAGCATCAATAGCTTATACCATTCGTTTCTCCCAAAGCATTACACAATTGTAGAAAATTTTCTTAACAAGAGCTATCATAGGAAGGCCCTTCGTACCTTGGATGACAAAATTGTAAGCCTCTACTATGTTTGTAGTCATGTACCCGAAATAGTAGTTGTCATCATATACCAATGTCCATTGTTCTTTAGGCAATGTGAATGATCCGTCTGACTTAGTCTTATAAACCATTCAATTGCTTCTTCATTAGTGTCTTTATCTAAGTCCATAAATTTCTCAAACTTTCATGGTTGTGCTTGAGAGGTAGCATATGTAACCAAATTATGCATCCTCACATTCTTGTACACTTTATTGATTACTGGCAACTTGTCGAACATAGAACCTATGAATAGCAAATGGAGGTAACCACCCATTTGATTGCTTTTTGTATGTTGACATAATTCCTGCTCCCCTATTTGATGTCAAGCATATCGTCTCCTCACCATGGTGACCAATGTCATGTCGCTTCAACCGTACTAGGAACCAGCTCCATGACTTTATTGATTCTGTCGGAGCCAAACAAAAAGCCAAGGAAACAATCCTATTATAGCCATCTGCCTCACATGCAACTAATAGCACGCGTTTGTACTTTCCATAAGGAAATATTCCATCCACACATACGATAGGTCGATAGTACTTAAATGTTTCCATAGAAGGGCCAAATGTCCAAAATAGCCACTTCCTAATTGATTTATCAGGCTCTATAGATCTTGTCTATCCCCACTCAACCAGTGTCCCAAGATTGCTGGCTTTCATTCCATATAACAATTTTGGAAGATCATTGTTTGCTTTGTCCCAGTCTCCATATATGATGGAGTTATGGCAAGAAGACCACGAGTAGATCCACTTGTGATGCCACCTGGACTGGCTTCAAGGAACCGAGCTAAAAGATTCAAGGAAGCGCTCAATGGGTTGATTCAGAAGGTTTAAGAGGAGGAGGTGCAGTTTCATATAATCCAGATTGAATCCAAGCTAATCAACATCATTAAGGCAAGTTCGAGAATGGATCAGAACAAGTTTCAAGCGTATTGGACCAAAGTTGGCCAGGAAAGCTGCCAGCTTTCATCTTAGGCCGCCAGCTTATATACAAGCAAGCCGGCCTTGGAAACTTCTTCAACGTCCGGCATTTATTGTACGCCGGTTAAATGCCGCCGGCCTTGATGGCTTACACTAGCGGTGTAGGGACTTAAGCTACTAGCCATGGAAGTTGCTATAGGATTTTATTTGTAAATTAAAAGCCGCCAGCTTTGTTTTTAGGGCCATCAGCTTTTATTAGTTGGCAATTTAATTTCTTGTTTATGTCTTTTGATTTGCCTTTGCTTTGTTATACATGTTCTTTGGTTATATGAGCAAACCGGATGATTGTGAGTGAAAATTGAGAGTATTTCTCTTAGGTTCTTGAGTGAAATTTTTTATGAACGTATTGGATCTAATCCATGGCGTTCAACTTTTCGACTTATCAATTAAACTTTCCATATTTGATTGTGGCGTCTACACTCGACACCAAAGTTATTGTCTCTCTATAGACAATGAGTTGCGGTTTCCATATAAACACGAACGATCTTGGGAATTGAAATCAAACATATTAGAATCGGGTTACATTGATAGATTGGTGTGATTCATATCAATCCGGTATCAGAGCCTAGGGTTTGTTAGAGGTTTGCTTATCTTTTCTTTAATTAAAGTCCGTATCTTTTAGGGTTTAAAAGTTTCAGTTCTTTGAATTTTTGTCAGATCTTGATTGTTCTTATAATTCGATCTTGATTGTCCATCGTAGTGATAAAAAAAAAAGGAAATCTGCAAAAAAAAAAAAAAAAATCCACTTGTTTGAGTTTCTGGAGAGAATTGTTGTAAAAATTGTCCAATTGATAAGGTTAGAAAAAGATTTGTTTCTGCAATTGTTCCAAAACTCCATTAATATATCATTTAACTTAATTTTTGTCTGTTCATATTCTCTGATAAGTTTGGGTTGAATTATGTGGTTACGTTTGAGTTGCTCGAATTAGCTCTTAAAGAACTAAAAGAGAAATTTTTAAGGAACAACATTTTAATTTTGTGTAAACACGAGGGAGAGTGAATCACCTGAAGAGTGAGAGTGATTTGTAAGGGATTATTTTGCTAAAATTGTTTTCTTGCAGGTAAGAAATATGTCTAACCAGGGTGTTTCTAAAGGTGAGATGGAAGTAGTAGATCCAAAAATGATTTTGGATGCATTTACCACATAGATGAGGAAGATGTTAAGAGAAGGAATGGGGGAGATTAATGAAAAAGTAGAGAGGAGCTTGGAACAAGCCAGAAGTGCTCTACCTATACATAGAAGAGAAAGATACCCTGGGAGAGGAGTGTAGGCACAAGAGGAAGGGTATGAAGGCATGGGTTCTCAGGAAGAACTTGAGAGGGGATCTGTTGGCAACAATAGGCATTATGGAGGTTGGTATAGAGGAGTTAGGAATCAGGAAGATGACTATTTAGGGAACATGAAGATGAAGATTCCATCCTTTTAGGGGAAGAATGATCTTGAAGCCTATCTTGAGTGGGAGATGAAGGTTGAATTTGTGTTTGACTGCCACAACTATTCGGAAGCCAAGAAGGTAAAACTTGCTGCTATTGAGTTTTCTGATTATGCCATTGTTTGGTGGGATAAGCTTTTGTTGAATTGGAGGAGGAATAAGGAGCCACCAATAGATACTTGGGAAGAGATGAAAATGGCGATGAAGAAGCGATTTGTACCCTCTTATCTTTACATAGAGTTGTATAATAGGTTGCAAAACCTTAAGCAGGATAATAGGAGTGTAGAGGAGTACCACAATAAGATGGAGGTAGCAATGATTAGAGCAAACGTGGAAGAGGATCGTGAGGCTACAATGGCGAGGTTTTTGGCCGGATTGAATAGGGATGTACATAATGTGGTAGAGTTGTAGAACTATATTGAGTTGGAAGACATGGTACATATGGCCATTAAAATTGAGAACCAACTCAACAGGAAGGGTAGTAATACTTCCCGGTTTGATTCTAATGCAGGCTCATCCAGTTACAAATCAAAATACTGGAAGAAGGAGGAGAAGCAGTCCTTTTCAAAGCTAAAATCTGAGAAAAAACATGACATGGCTAGCCTTGGAAACCAAGGTAAATACGATTCCTCTACTCATAGAAATCGTGATATAAAATGTTTTAAAGGCCAAGGCAGGGGACACATTGCTAGTCAATGTCTAAATAGGCGTGTCATGATCATACGTGATGGGGAGTATGAAACTGAAGGCGAAAGTGAGGATGAAGAAATGCTACCTTTGGAAGATATTAGTGATGAGGAACCCGCCGTGGGTAGACTAGTGGCTGTAGTGAAGCATGCTTTGAGTGCATAGGTGAAAGAAGAGGCTGATTTGCAAAGAGAAAATATTTTCCACACTCATTACTATATTGGTAATAACATTTGTAGTCTGATCATTGATAGGGATAGCTGCACAAATGTTGTTAGTGCATTCATTGTGGATAAATTGGGGCTTAAAACCACTAAACATATGAATCTTTATAAGTTATAGTGGTTGAATGATAGTGGAGAGACTAAGGTGACTAGACAGGCTAAAATTGCTTTTCACATTGGAAGGTATGAAGATGAAGTGTTGTGTGATATCATACTAATGAAGGCTTGTCATGTGTTGTTAGGAAGGCCATAGCAATTCGATAAGCGGGCAATTCATGATGGCTTTTCAAGCAAATATACACTTGCTTACCATGGCAAGAGCTACAGTCTCAAGCCCATGACCCCTGAGGAGGTTTATGAAGATCAAATGCAATTGCAACAATCTTGTAGGAAACACCAAGAGAGTGAGGGACAAAAAGAGAGAGAGGGCAGAAAAGAAAAAGAAAATAAAAAGCAGAGAAAGGCTGGAATAAGTAAGAGAGGCCAAGTCGAAAGGGGATCGACTTTGGTGGTGAGTGAAAATCATAGTGCAGCCTTGTAAAACGAGAGTTGTGTGGTTAAAGTAAGTGTTGTGAGGCAAGCATTGGTAATGAAACAAGCTATGTTGTTGATGATTTACCAAGAAACTTGTTTGAATACTAACGAGTTACCTGACACTTTGCCTAGTACTATTGTATCTTTTTTGCAGGTTTATGAGGATGTCTTTCCTGAGGAAATTCCTAGAGGATTACCTCCAATTTGTGGAATAGAGCACCATATCGACTTGATACCCGAAGCTGCAATTCTAAATAAACTGGCTTATAGGAGCAATCCTAAAGAAACTAAGGAGCTTCAAAGGCAGGTTCAAGAGCTGATGGAAAAAGGGTACGTGAGAGAGAGCATGAGTCCGTGTGCAGTACCGGTGATTCTTGTGCTTAAGAAGGATGGGTCATGGAGGATATGTGTTGATTGCCGAGCCATCAACAATATCACGGTAAAGTATCATCATCCCATTCCTCACTTAGATGGTATGTTGGATGAATTACATGGCTCATGTGTGGTTTGTAAAATTGATTTAAAAAGCGGATATCATCATATTAGAATGAAGGAAAGATATGAGTGGAAAACCGCATTCAAAACAAAATATGGTTTATATGAATGGTTAGTTATGCCCTTTGGCTTAACTAATGCACCAAGCACTTTCATAAGATTGATGAACCATATTTTGCGTGCTTTCATTGGCAAGTTTGTGGTTGTTTACTTTGATGATATTTTCATCTATAGCATGAACTTAGAAGACTTTGTGAAACATTTGAAATCTGTTCTTGATGTGCTTCGAAAGGAAATATTATTTGCTAACCTTAAGAAGTGCACTTTTTGCACAGATAGACTTGTATTTCTTGGCTTTGTTGTTAGTGCATAGGGAATGTAGGTAGATGAAGAGAAGGTTCGTGCTATCCAAGAATGGTCTAGTCCAACAAACATGAGCGAAGTAAGAAGTTTTCATGGACTAGCTAGCTTCTACAAGAGATTTGTGAAGGACTTCAGTTGTATTACAGCACCAATCACTGAAGTTATTAAGTAGAATGTGCGCTTCAAATGAGGGGAAGATCAGGAGAAAGCTTTTAAGCTGATATAGGATAAGCTTACACATGCTCCTTTACTTGCTTAACCTGATTTTTCTAAAACTTTTGAAATTGAGTGTGATGCTTTAGGTTTAGGGATTGGAGCAGTGTTGATGCAAGAAGGATGACCCATTGCATATTTTAGTGAAAAGTTAAGTAGGGCAGCCCTGAAGTACCTTACTTATGATAAGGAGCTATATGCACTGGTTAGGGCCTTAGAAAATTGGTAACATTACCTCTGGCTAAAGGAGCTTGTGATTCACACGAATCATGAATCTTTGAAGCATTTGTAGGGTAAGCAAAAATTGAATAAGAGGCATGTGCGTTGGATGGAGTATATCGAGTCATTTCCTTATGTCATCCGCTATAAGCAGGGTAAGGAAAATATTGTTGCTCATGCACTTTCTCAAAGGTATGTTCTGATATCTACTTTAGATACTAAGATATTTGGTTTTGAACATATTAAAGCACTCTATCCTATAGACCAAGATTTTTTCGAGACTTATGCCTGCTGTGAGAAAACTGCTTCTGGAAAATTTTATAGGCATGAAGGATATTTGTTTAGGAAGGACAAGTTGTGTATTCCAGACTGTTTTATTATGGAATTGTTAGTTAGAGAAAGCCATAATGGTGGTTTAATGGGACACTATGGGGTAGCCAAGACTTTGAGTGTCTTGCAGGAACATTTCTATTGGCCCCAGATGAAAAGAGAGGTTGAGAAATTTTGTGAGAAGTGTATTACTTGCAGGCAAGCTAAATCCCGAGTACAACCACATGGTTTGTACACTCCATTACCTATTCCTAGTGAGCCTTGGATAGATCTTTTCTATGGATTTTATTTTAGGATTGCCTAGGAGTAAGAATGGTAGGGATTCTATATTTGTTGTAGTGGATTGATTTTCTAAAATGCCACATTTTATTCCGTGCAACAAAACTAATGATGCTTCTCATATTGTGGATCTGTTCTTTAGGGAGGTTTTTCGACTTCATGGTATGCCTAGAACAATTGTGTCTGATAGAGATGCAAAGTTCCTAAGTTACTTCTGCAAAGACCTGTGGTGTAAGTTAAGGACTAAATTATTATTTTCTAACTTGTCATCCACAATCTGATGGTCAAACTAAGGTAGTAAATAGAACTTTATCTACTTTGTTAAGGGCTATCATTAAGAAGAACATTAAAATTTGGGAGGAATGTTTACCTCATGTGGAATTTGCTTATCACCGTACCATTTGTTCTGCTACTACATATTCACCATTTGAGATTATGTATGGTTTTTAATCCATTGACTCCGTTGGATTTGTTGCCTTTACTTGTTTCTGACCTTGTTAATTTAGATGGTAAAAAAGAAAGCGGAGTTTGTCAAGCAGATTCATGAAAAGGCCTGAATTAATATTGAGTAGCGGATGTAACAGTACGCCAAGCAAGCTAACAAGGGATAGCGTCAGATGATATTTGAACCCGGTGATTAGGTTTGGCTACATATGCGCAACAAAAGATTTCCTGAGCAAAGATGCTCTAAGTTGCTTCCACGAAGCGATGGTCCTTTTCAAGTCCTGGAGCGCATCAATGACAATGCTTACAAGGTTGATTTACCAAGTGAGTATACAATAAGTGCTACTTTTAATGTTTCTGATCTAAGTCCTTTTGATGCAGGTGATGAAGATTTGAGGACAAATCCTTCTCAAGAGAAAGGGAATGATGGTGTCGTGGCAAGAAGACCAATAGTAGATCCACTTGTGATGCCACCTAGACCGACTTCAAGAACCCGAGCTAAAAGATTCAAGGAAGTGCTAAATGGGTTGATTTAGAAGGTTCAAGAGGAGGAGCCATAGTTTCATATCATCTAGAATGAATCTAAGCTAATCAACATCATTAAGTTTCAAGTGTATTGGACCAAACCTGGCAAGGAGAGCCACCGGCTTTAATCTCAGGCTGCTGGCCTATTTAAAAGCAAACCGGCCTTGGAAACGTCTTCAACGTCTAGCCTTTATTGTATGCCGATTGAAGACCGCTAACCTTGATGGCTTATACTGGCGTCATAGGGACTTAAGCCGCCGACCGGTTGCTCTTGGATTTTATTTGCAAATTAAAGGCCACTAACTTTGTTTTTAGGGCTGCCAGCTTTTATTAGTTGATGATTTAATTTGTTGTTTTATGGCTTTTGATTTGCCTTTGCTTTGTTATATTTGTCCTTTGGTTGTATGAACAAACTAGATGATTGTGAATGAAAATTGAGAGTATTTCTCTTAGGTTCTTGAGTGAACTTTTTTCTAAACTTATCGGATCTAATCCGTGGCGTTCAACTTTTCAAATGATCAATCGAACTTTCCATATTCGATTGTGGTGTCTACACTTGATACCAAGGTTATTGTCTCTCTATAGATAACGGGTCGCAGTTTCCATACAAACATAAATAGTCTTGGGAATTGAAATCAAATGTATTGGTATCAGGTTGCATCGATAGATTGGTGTGGTTCATATCAATACACCATGGCAATTGCTCTCCTTTTCCCTTCCCTTAGTCTCCGTCGTGATATCTTATATCCAAATAGGTCCTGTGTATGCTCCTGTAGCGCTCTCGTTTTACATCTATATCATCCTTAACCATTGTCAAGAACTCTCTGGTCAGGACACTAGAATCTATCTGAGAATGGTCTTACCCAACCATAGGGATAAGGTATGTGTGAGGTCCTTCCAATCTGGTGATGACGAAGAGGCCCTCAAGCTTCTTCTTATAAGAACGTAGTGTCCATTTACACCCCTCATCTTATTTCATATAATATGCTAACCATATAGTTTTGGTTGAATCATCCACCCGAAAGTTATATTGCTGCTTCACATGAAATTTTTTCACATGGTTAATAAGATTTGCTTTTGTGTTGAATATCATACCTTTGTTTAGATCATCTGGGTTTGATATGTTCTTACTCATTATACTCAAGCTTTTCTCAAAAGTTATATATCCATCACTACTGCCGATATTGAAAAACGATACCTTATCCTTAACACCGCCCTCAGAGACATCATTACTTGGAGGACTTTGTCTTGAATTGGACAGTTGTTGTGATGTCATCACAGTCATAACATCTGCATGATGCTCATTGATCTGGTCGAGGTTATCATTATCTTCACTGTCACTTTGTTCATCCTCTATTACGTCTCCATTTTCGTCCACATAATACTAACCATCCCAATTATCATCCGTAGCTCTAAGATTTAGAATTGACATAACTTCTTGTTCAATTCTCCTTTCAAGTTCCACCATTCCGTCTTTGACATGGCTTAGCTCACACTCTTCAAAGTTCATAGGGAAATGATGAACCATAACTTGCCGCTGCGGTGTTTGGTTACATACATCAAACCCACCTGTGGGGTGAAGACATGTGTTTTGCTGGTCTTTTACATTTGGAACCTCAACTTGTTTCAATTGAGATGGCATAAACCTAGTCTGAACACTACACTATCCTTGTACCTGCACATACAACTCTTGCAATAGGCTTGAACCAAGTTCCTTAGCCTGGTCAATCAAGTCTTCAACACTTTCATCATCTACAATAGGAAGCAACATGAACGATGGCCCATTTGGCATATAATGAGGGTGTCTATGGAGTATTTGGATAGCTCCCGTAGTTGGATCTACCCTGACACTACCATATATCTTGCTCAAAAAATGATTAAAGTCAACATCAGTTCTCGTCCGGACCTTCTTCATGTAAGCTCGGTCATACTCTGGACCATATTTTCCAATCACAATATTCCCATGAGCATACACAATGAACTGAATAAAATCCCCCATAATAAATCTTATATAGACATTTTATCGAACACTTATTAATCATTTGTGAAAATTAACACTTCAACACATGTAAGCTTCCAAAATCATCACCATATAGCCCAATAAACTTAAATCAACACCACAAATCATGCATTATGTGTTCAATATGCCAATCTACGCTACATTCATTTTTAGGGTTTCATATTCAAGAATTTCAGAAATTAACGAATAAATATAAGAGATTGTTTTTGAGTTTTACCTTAGGATGACTTTATCAACACATGGAACAAATGGGTGTGAGTGATTTCGCAAAAAACACTTTGAATTTCCTTAAACCGAGTGAGAGGAGAGAGTGCATTTTTGGGTGTGTAAATGGCAAAAGAGAAAGGGGGTTGCGTTTTTTCGTGTTTGGGTAAGGAGTAGATGGCGTGAATGGGTCTTTTGTAATTGGTGGGGTAGGCTGAGTTTGGATGCATTCAGTGAATGCGTCTGTTTCATGAAAAAAAAAAAAAAATACTCGATTGTAGATCAGTGGCGAGCAAGTGAGTGAGAGAGGTGGGTGGGTGAGTGACAGAAGTGGGCGAGCGAGTAGCAGAGTGCTCTGGGCGAGCGAGCATAAGAGAGAGCTGGGCGAGTGAGTGAGAGAGAGCTGGGCGAGCGAGAGAGATGATGAGTGAGCGGTGAGAGTGTGATATAGGGCAAGCGGACGCATGTAGGAATGCGTTTGTGACAACAACTTGAACGCATATATGACATGCGTTTGAAACTTTTTTCAAGTTTTTAAAATAATTTAGAGCGCATTCCTTATATGTAGGGGTGTGAAAAAAAAAAACCGATGAAACCAAAAAGACGATCCAAAACCATAAGACCAATCCAAAAAATATGATTAATCAGTCCGTTAGTTCGGTTTAGGATTACAGTTTTTATTTTTTTCTGTTTTCGGTTTCAATTTCGGTTTGTAACCATAAAAAACCGATGGTTAACGGTTAACCATTTCAATAGTTATAAATATATTATATGTATAATTTACATACACATATAATTTACTTATGTTAATATTCATTGTATTTTGATTACAATACTATTGTCCCATGTTTGATGGAGTTAATGTGGTAATTGATTTGACTTGATTTTATTAATAATGATACATCAAAAAGTTTGTTTTTTCCCTTTTCCTTAATTTGATTTTCTTTTCTTTTTTAGCTCTTGTAATATATATAATAATTTAAAGAAAAACTTTATGCTAAAAAATAAGATTTGTTGAAATTATCAATTTGATTTGTTGAAACCATTACGTTAAATGGTTAAAAACCGAAAACCGAATAAATTAACCAAATAAAATGGTTAACCGTTCATAATGGATCGGTTAAGGATCGAGATATTAAAAAACCAATCATTACGGTTAGGTTCAAAAAATAATGCTACAGATTGATTAACTGATTCGTGAACACCCCTACTTATATGCATTCGAATCGGTCCCAGAAATAAAATTTCGAGCGCACTCTTTAAGTGCGCCGCTAGCGTAAACATTCACACGCACACTTCAATGTGTTTTTGATTGGATACTTTTAGAATATCTTTAAGAAAGAGGGTATTTTAGGATTTATTTTCAAAAATTAAGATAGATCCGTACAAAACCCGTTGCTAATACATAATGGTCTTTAAGTAAGTGATGGTGGTTGAGCAATTAACGGTAGTCCAATGATTAGTGATGGTTTGATAGATAACGAGTTTGATAAATATGGAATTAGGTGGTGTTCTTGAACTTTGAAGGCTATTGACATCTATATCAAAGAATGATGAATTGAAGGGATACTGAATTATCATTTAATATATTATGTAATAACAATTTATCAATATAGCTATTTAATGTTTAAAATATAACTTCTTCTTCTTCTTCTTCTTATTATTATTATTATTATTATTATTATTATTATTATTATTATTATTTTCTTTTTATGAAATAAGGGGAGAATGGACCCGCTCCTTTCCCTAATGGTACGTGCAATACGCTTATTCCTAGAGATTTTCTAAAGTTTACCTATAATGTTACTTCTAATTCCCATCACTTTATCATGAATTGCAAAGATTTAGACTTAAGGAACCGAGGCGATATAACAGTCGGTTGATTTCCCCTCTCCTAGTGGCGACAAGTGGTATTTGGTTGGAGTGAATAATGAAAGAGCACCTAATATCCTATTTATAGAGTTTATAACAAGACATGAATCCTATTTTAGCAAATTCTTAAATTAAAATTATTTGGTTTTCCCTTTAATATTTTCTGTGTTTGTCTCATTAACTTTCTTGATCTATTTACTTTCTGTTTCTTCTATTTTGTATTATTTATCATATACACGTTTACGGTATCCTAATACTTTGGTATTTTGTATAAATATTTGTGACGCCACTTTATATATTATATATACACATATTTTATTCATTATTTTATTATTCAATTTTCAAAAGCCACAGGCCGAAGCAGCAGGACAAGGCTTTCATGCTATGCTGAACCTTTACAAATACGTCAAACGTGGAACCATTCCAAAATCCAAACTACTCCGTAAAGCAGTTGTCATTAAACAGACTATTAAGTAGTTTTTGGTCCCATGTGGGAACAGGAGGCTTCACCCAAATACGGCTACATACCAACTCCATACGAACCAACGAAGCTGTTTATGACAAAGCGTGCACACAACACGATATATACAAATCTAACCCGACAATATTTCAAAAAATCCTTATATGGTTCAAGTCATCCATAAATATAATGTGTTTTTGGCCTTTTCTTTGCTATCTGTCCGTGTAATACAATACCACAATAACGTGTTCTTTTAAAAATAATATTTAAATATTATCATTTTCACAAATTAGTTATCTAAATATTAAATTAGTTAATTTACTACCTTTTTTTTTTATTTATACCATCTATACTAACCCTATTCGTCTACAAAGAATTCAAATATAGCCCAGGGACAACTTGTCTTAATTTGAATGCAGCCTCTAGAAAGTTGAAAGTGCAAAGCGAATAAAATATATAGAATATGAATGGAAAATAAATAAGAGATAATGGAAAAATAATAATATTTTTAGAAAATTATAAAATTGATGTCAGATTGATAATAATTTAAAATTAGAAACTTAAATTTGCCTTTTTAACAGATAGGTTTAGGCCATATTGAGCTCATTTCTTTAAGAGATGTGACCATTGTGGTTACACTAAACTTGCCTTGTGAAGACATTAATTCATTATAATTCACACTCGTTTCTTCAAAGATAAGTTTAACTTACTTATTTTTAGAATAATTTTCAACCCAATGTTATTTTTTAAATTTTTTATTAAATTATTATTTTTCTTATTTATGATAAATAAAGAGTGTGTTATATATTATTTTAAGATAAATTTCCTTTTTAATAATATTACATATAATATATAATTTATGAGTTTATTTTTGAACTTGCTTAGAGGATAATAAGCCCAAATGAGCTGCTTTGTGAATCAAAATAGGAAATCAAAATGACCCATAAATGAATTTTATTTTGAATTTAAACTTTGTTTAATTATAAATTATATTTAGGTCAAGACAATATTAACTGAAAAATTATAAAGTTTATATATTTTGTCGTAAAAATTGATAAGATAAAAAAATTAAACTGACATTTTTTGAAATTTAATATTAATATAATAAAAATACATAATCTCGAATTATTTAAAACTTTTATGTTAGGGAGATGGGAGGCCCACAGGCCACAGCCATCCCCCCTATTCTGCCGATTCCTAAACCTTTTATTTCCTCTTTTACCCTCCCTTTTTGAGCACCAACTTATTAACCCAAAAAAGAACCACTTTCACCATACTTCTGCTCAGTTGTTCTTTCTCACAGAGACGGGAAGAGAGAGAGAGAGCGAGAGAGAGAGAGGGTGGGAGAGAGGCATTTGGAGTTTCCATATACTTTTTCTCAACAGCAACCACATTTGAGTTAGGAAGTTCAAACTAACTTCCCCAGAAATGAGCTCCCATTCACTTTCACATCTCACCATTTTCCTCTTCCTCATTTCCTTCATGCACCAAACACATTTCCTAGTACTTGTCTCATGTACCACATTGGAACTCAGAGCTCTCATGGACATCAAAGCAAGTCTAGACCCAGATAACAAATACTTGTCTTCATGGACTCTTGATGGAAACCCATGTGATCCTTCTTCTTCTTCTTTTGAAGGTATTGGTTGCAATGAGTATGGCCAAGTTGCTAATATCTCATTGCAAGGTAAAGGTCTTGTTGGAAAGCTCTCTCCAGCCATTAGTGGCCTTCAACACCTGACTGGTCTTTACTTGCATTATAACTCTCTGTATGGTGAGATTCCTAGAGAGATTGGTAACTTGACTATGCTCAGTGACTTGTATTTGAACATGAATAATCTTTCTGGTCAGATTCCTGAAGAAATGGGAAATATGCAAAACTTGCAAGGTCAGTTTGTAATTTTTTACTACTGTACTCCTGCACTACATTTTTATTGCCACCCTTTAAAGCATAACACGAAAAAGGGAAACAAAAAGTAGTTTTTGGTCAGATTTAAACATTTTGACAGCTGCATATTTTAATTATTCGTATTTTTTTATATAAAAGTATGTTCTTCACTTCATTTTTTGATTCATAAATCGCTACTTATGTAGTTTTTTTTTTTTTTTTTGGGGCCGGTTGCTACTAATGTAGTTCAGATGATAAAAATCTGATCTTGTATGCTTGGTTTTGTTGTTTTAGTGCAAAGATGCTTCTTTTTAATTTTTAAAAAATGTCCTGAGCTTTCATGTTCTAGAAAGTAAGCTCTTTGACACCAGGAACTGCATAGATGAATCTATATGGATATGTGTCATTCTCCACTCGGCCTCGATTAGTACCATGTTTGGCAAATTTTTAGGAAATTTTTTTTAGGATGGATATAAATAGAAATTTATAAAAATGGGTACAAAGAAATGGGATTTTGTTTCCATTTTATTTGCATTTCCTTAGATTTCTATTTCATCTTTAATTACTATTTATATCCATTCATTTCCTGTATCAACTTCATCCAAAACAAGCAATAGTGACCCTTTTACGTTAGATATACACTGGCTTATCACAGATCTCTTAGGAGATGACCGGGTTCGATACCCCTTCCTTCCCCGTTGTGCTTTGCAAAGTAGTAATTTTTTTTTTTTTTGGTTGGGTTGAACTTAGGGAGTGTAATGTGTCTAAACTTTGTATCTTGCTGTATAGTTTTGCAGCTTTCGTATAATCAGTTGACTGGTAATATACCTACACAGCTGGGGTCCTTAAGAAGACTTACAGTTTGTGCTCTGCAATCTAATCGGCTCGAAGGAGCGATTCCTGCTAGGTTGGGGGACTTGGAAGTTCTAATGAGACTAGATTTGAGCTTCAACCATCTCTTTGGTTCGATCCCGACAAGACTGGCCGAATTACCTCTGATAGAAGTTCTGGATGTACAGAACAACTCTCTTTCGGGCAGTGTCCCGACAGGTAATTATTCATTTCGGTTTCATCTTTTGTAGCTCTGTTATGTAAAAGAAGATGCTCACGATTTGTGTCTTTGGCTGAAGGTTTAAAAAGACTAAATGAAGGTTTTCTATATGTGAACAATTTGGATTTATGTGGAGAAAAGTTTCTTTCCTTGAGGGCGTGCAATGCGTCTGATCGCCTTAGAACAAATAAGCCTGAGGCTTTTGGTCCAGGGTCGACTGGATCTGCCGTGAACATCCCAGAGACTGCAAATGTTCAGCTGCCTTGTAGCCAAACCGAATGCACGAATGTGCCAAAGTCCCGTCACCATTCGGTCTTTGTTGGTGTTATCGTGGCAACTATTGCATTGTCTGCTATAGGAACCTTTTTGATCATACAATATCGTCGCCGCAAACAGAAGCTTGGAATGTCCTTGGAAATGTCGGATAAACCCAGTACAGACCAAAGCTACAGTTTCTACAGAAAGAATGGCTCTCCTCTTGCGAGCCTTGAGTACTCGAATGGATGGGACCCGTTGGCTGATGGTCGGATTACTAATATTTCTCAACAAGAGCACTTCCACAGTTTCAGATTCAATCTCGAAGAAGTGGAGTCAGCTACTCAGTATTTCTCTGAGGCAAACTTGTTGGGAAAAAGCAACTCTTCCACAACCTATAAAGGATCCTGCGAGATGGTTCTTTGGTTGTTATAAAATGCATTAATAAGACAAGCTGCAAGTCGGAGGAAGCTGAGTTCTTGAAGGGATTGAATATTTTGACTTCACTAAGGCATGAGAATCTGGTTAGGTTGAGAGGGTTCTGCTGTTCTAGGGGTCGTGGCGAGTGCTTTTGATCTATGATTTTGTTTCGAATGGAAATTTGCTGTGCTATTTGGACCAGGAGGGTGATGGCAATATTCTTGATGGTCTGCTAGAGTTTCCATCGTCAAGGGCATTGCCAAAGGTCACTGTCATTTCACTACATGCTTTCCGCTTTCTCTTGCAATTTGATTATTGTTACTGCCATTATTGGCTTGTTGCAGCATAATGCGCGAGCATCCTTTGCAGATTGAGCAATTAGTTACCTAGGGTAGCTAATTTCTATCTTGTTCTGATTTTTCATTACAATGCAGGCATCGCATATTTGCACGGGCACAAAGCAAACAAACCTGCTCTACTCCATCAAAACATTTCAACCGAGAAGGTGCTTATAGACCAACGATACTCTCCCTTGCTATCAGATTCCGGTCTTCACAAGATCCTACCAACGATATCATGTTTTCATCTCTCAAAGCAAGCGCTGCAATGGGTTATCTAGCTCCAGAATATGCATCCACCGGACGCTTCACAGAGAAAGCGATGTGTATGCATTTGGAGTAGTAGTTTTCCAAATCTTATCAGGCAAGCAGAACGTCAATTACTTGATACATTCAGCTGCCGATACTTGCAACTTCCATGACTTCGTTGATCCTAACCTCCGTGGAAGGTTCTTCGAGTACGAGGCAGCTAAACTTGCAAAAATTGCGTTGCTTTGTACCCACGAGTCTCCTGTGGACCGTCCATCAATGGAAGCAGTTATTCAGGAGCTAAGTAACTGCAGCAGTTGTCCATAAGCGTTCTGACTCATTACGTTTCCTTCCATTGCCAATGTGGTTTCTTTGCAAGAAATGGTTAAGGGAAACACTAACTTCTACTAATGGTTTTAACATCCTGGTTCCGTTGTTCTTGTCCCTTGTCTTGCCTATGGGCATAATATTTGATTGAATGGTTGTTGTCTGGATGGGGATTGGTTGGAATTTGCATCTGTAATTATTTACTGTTTGAATACCCTTTTTCATGGGGAAGGATGGTTTTTAATTCTATGGTTGAATATCTTCATATTCATATTTCTTCTGGGGTGAATAATTATTCCCTTGCATCCTGATTTCATTAGAAGTAATAATTAAACACCAAATTGCTATAGCACAATAATAATAAATAGCATTTAATGCTTCCCATTGTTTTCAAATGGTTTATTCACTGATTTTCTTATAAATACCAAGACAGGATTTGCTGAGCGTGATGGTCAGGTGAGATGAAATGATTAATAATGTATAAAAAGTAGTAAATTTATTTTAAGTGGATAGTTTTATAAAAATTATATATAGTTTTCACTGTTTGTTCAATCATTGCTCATCTAAAAAGTAGTGTATCCATGCTTAATTTTTTTTCTTTTTTCTATACACACACCCACCCACCGACTTTTAGTGTTCTGCCAATATTTTTCCTTTTATTTTAGCATATATATATTATAATTGAACAGTTTACTAGATATGCAATTTTTTCTTTTTTTTTAAAAATAATTTTACTATGTTTTTATTAAATTATAATTCAATTTCTTCTTTTTGTGAAGTAAATAGGCTCTATTTCTTGTAATGAATGATCACATGATGTATTTTCATTTTTCGCTTTATGGGTTAGGTTATGAGCATTACCTTATAATCATGAAATAACCATATCCAATCTAATTGATTAACCTTCAAGATTATCTCAATTACGCCACTATAAACATAGTTAAGTGCAGCAATTACTAAAATGTCTCTTAACCTTTTTACAACACTTGAAAATAATCATTTTCATTATCCAACATTTCATAAAAGATTCACAAATAAAAATAGTTTTAAGACCTTTCTGAGAGTTTTCAGAATTTAGTGACGATTGGATGGTGGATGTTTGACGAATGGTAAGTCGTGGAAAATCTCATATATAATCCATAGTTTTTCTATGACTGAAACACATATTGTCATGGGGCTAAGGAAAAAGAAATATTTTTAGAAGAAAATTATAAAAATGCCGTGAGATTGAAAATAATCCAAAATATAACTAATTTGATCTCATCTTTTTAAAACGTGAGTTTATTTTATCCATATCATGATAGCAAAAAAAAAAAAATTTAGGTTACAACACATTACATATCAAGGATAGAATTTTTAGTTTTCAAATGATATTTCTACAACTAAAATCACACGTTATTATTTGCCAACAAAAGTGAAAAATATGAATTGTACTGTTTGATCTAAGTTTTTATTGTTTATTTGCAATGTTATGCAATTAATAGAGATATGACTCAAGACACTATTCAAAAGACATCTGTCGAAATGCATCTACGAAGTCACTCTTACCTGTTGCATCGGTGTCACATGGTCTACTTGGGGATCGAAATGTTTTTCGAGGTCCAGGGTCCATTTCAAAACTGCACACCCTCAATCATATCGGTGCACATTGAAAGCCTGCGATTTTAGCAGCATGATGGCCAATTCAAAAGTATTGAAAGCGACTTGGATTTATTGCCTTCCTTGTACAGTTTCAGAAGGACATTTTACTTTCAAACAAACAAAAGCCTCTGCAATTCTTCATTATATACTGTACGGTTGTAGCAGGAAATATGCACCTAACTTTGCAGAGCAAATTAAAGAGAGATGGCATTTACTAAGCAAGAGTTAAAATTAGTTGGAGAACATTTTCAACTTTATGAGGCGAGAGACTCCATGGTCATACTAGCAATGCCGAACGATGAGTCAGACCCTACTTCAATTATCACGCTATTCAAAATAACTTGAGTCGGAACTCCTTTTTGTTCCCCCCCCTCCCCAAAAAAAAGTTCATTTTAAACCTAAATGCAACTTAAAGAGACTCTAAAGCGAGCCAAGCTTAAATAATTCACAAACAACCTAATTATGAGTTTGAATCAGCTTGTTTATATCTCTAAAATATGAAATAAAGTTAAATTTAGACAACTAAATATAAAAAATGACGAATACATATATAATTAGAAGTATAATGTATAAATATCACATTATATAACATAGAAATTTTTTTTTTTTTTTGTTTAATGAGCAACTCTTAAGCTTATTCCCAAGCTTTCTCATGAGTTTACTCATGAATCTAAATGAGTCGACACAAAAATCTAAACTAGTAGATTTACATCTTTAAATAAGAGACCTAGTTCAAGTGGATTAGATAAATAAATTTTATTTTAAGTTTGAACTTAACTCATTTACAATTAAGTTTATACATAGTTTTCTTTTTCTTTTTTTTTTTTTTTGGGCCTTGAGTTTATGCATAGATGAACTCGATTATTTTACAAGTAGTTTTACTTGTTTGTAGCATTCTAAGATTACCACAATATAATTAAATAATAACACATAATATGTGAGGCTAATCACCCAAACAAGCCATTTGGTTGAATCACACCTTTTGCTAATGGAAATGAATTTCCTCACAGATAAAAATCTAAAAATATTTGCCATCTAAGCTGTTGTAAATTTGAAAACTAGGATTTATACGGTCTAAGCTCAATGGATAATTGAAATATTTCATAATCACCAATGGAATGCTAAACTTGACTTGCCGTTAGAAAATATTACGTTTATAGTCAAGATGATAATGGAAATGGAAGAAAATAAAAATAACTAATATGAAAATCTCTAATCGAGTAATACCCTTCAATGAGAAGGAAGAATGGATGGAAATGCTTGTAAATCTATGAACTACTACAAGGAGTAAAATTTGGGAGGACAGTATTAATAATGTTTTTTAGTTTGAATTATATGTTAATTTTTTTCCCGTTTCCTCTTTGCCATGTTATCAAATATTGAAATGGAAAAATCCCCATTTTCTTCTTCTTCTTCTTCCTCTATTTTTTTTCCTTTTTTGTAGTACTGATTTCCACCGACTTCCACTTCCTTATATATTGTCGAACATAGTATAATGTATAATTGGCATCAAACTCCAATGATATTTCAGATAATTGATCATTGATTAACGACCTTTAGGGCAGAGGACTTAGATTATTAGGTTTTAAGGTACTTGTGCAAATCCTCAATATATATTTTACCTCACTCTATAACGCTTGTCGCTTATTACACAAGTTTGTGAGAGGTAGGTCGTATATACATTATTAAAGCAAAATTGGTTATTCAACTCCACTCTATAAGATGATTTGATTTTCTAAACATATAGTTATATTTTCATACGAAATAAAAACATGGAAACATTTTAATTATATTGGGGCATACGAATGATATATTCATAGACCTCTGAATACACATTTAGAAAACTACTTCTAATCCATACCCATAACATAATTTATTCCCACACTTGTTCATCTTTGAATGGAATATATTGAGCTTTAACATACCTAGGCAAAAGTATTAAAGATAAGATTGGACATTGGTAAGTTGCATTAACATTTGTTATAGTTTAGTTTTGATTTCTAAACAACGACGACAAGGTGGCTGCACAGTGCACACCAGCAAGGGACCGAATTACATATATCTCGGTCCTAGTCCTAGTCATAGGACAGCGCACTTTTGAATTAGTCCAATCTGATGTCATTTCATAATGTTTGTCCAGGACATTATTTGTCTTTCATGTTTAAAATGTTTTCACCAGAAGGAATCGTTTGTATTTGTACTGATATGTCATTGATGTTAACGCTTCGGCTATGAAATCACACGTTTGCCAAAATGATAGCTACATATTAAGGCAAAATCTGACCTGATCATCCTAACACTCAGGCAAATTTCACTGACAATGCCTGCATATCAATGCAGAGCCTTTCCTTGCTTTTTTTTTTTTTAAAAAATATTTTTTTATTTTTAATTTTTTTAAAAGTCTATGTAGCTGATGGTGAAAAAAAGGGAAGTTCCCTTTTCTTTTTCTGTTTTTGCCCCTAGGGTTTTGGTAAATATTATCACAGGAGAAATGGAACCCCTTTGAATTTGGATCAATTATTATTTTTTTTAATTTTGACTTTAATTTATAAATTAATGATTACGATTACTCAAAATTTTGAAATACATTTTAACACTAGTCAACATACCCTTCTTTTCAGAGGAAATTGCAACCATCTCCCCTTACATTTATTCCGCTTGCACTTATGTCATTTATCTTTTACAAATTCAATGTATAGGGAAGAAAAACTTAAAAAAAATAGTGTAGAACTCCATGCATCCCTTTTGCCCTTGGTAAATGTAATAAAAGATAAAAATAACAATAAATATGAGGATATAATCAAAAGCTCAAAACTTTGAGCTCTTTATTTCCCTGTAATATAAGTCTTTCTTTTTGTTTTTTTTTTTTTTTTTAACTCCTCATATTTTAGTTTAGAAAAAATGTCAAATTTGGTACCTGAGCTTTAGTGAAAAAGGACACCTGAACTTACAAAAATTCAATTTCATACCTGATTGAACTTGATTGAAGTTTTTGTGGGCACAATTACTGCCTTCCTTAACAGAGTTAACATCATCTATCTCCGTGGCTTTAATGACCAATTCTAGGCTGATCTGTGTCACTGAAATTTGAAAAAAAATAAAAAAAGTGAAGAGCGAGAGAGAAGAGAGAGAGATAGAGAACCGTGACCCATCTTCTTCAAAGCTACAATTTCTGAAGCTCAACCACCATCATCGAACCAACCTAGGTTCACAAACCCAAAGACACTGACCTCCATCAAGCCATTCGCGAACAACCACTCAACTTTGCCAAAGTCCAATTCTACCTCACCATAGCCCCAGTCATCTCGATGGCGAATCAAACCGTGACCAACATCCATCTCCTTCAACCACATAAGTCACCATCTGTATCTTAAATCAATTCCCACATGAACACCTAGCTTTGTCAAAACCTAATATTGTGCCAAACACACTAGCCACCGTAACCGAGCCATCTGACAACTCCAACTTGTTGAGTCTACGTAAAAACACACAAACCAGACACACAACCTCCATCACTGTGCCAAACTGCGACTGACATCACCATTAGATTCGGACCAAACGAAACCCATAGCTACTCATTATCTACTATTGATGGAAAGGAAGATTCCTCCATGTCACTAGATGTCATGTTCGCATTCTTTTAAAAAATAATAAAAGAAAATCAGAATATGAAAGGCACTATATTATAAGGTACTTATTGTTGTGACACCAAATGGCTAATTGTTGCTTTACGGTCATTCGACATGATGCCAACTGTGGAGCTCTTGGATTACCGGTCGACAAATGCTTCTGGGTCTTGAAAGGCAAAAGTTCGAACAATTAATTTAAATAAATCAACTCTATTTTGAACTTTGTATTTGACATGGTTACCAAACCAACTTGACCCAAACTAAATCATTTGTAATCCTAAATACTAACAATGAAACTTCTAATAATTGAGTTTCGTATATGACAACTTGAAGATGCAGGTTGTAAATTTAATAGCCATGAAAGGTTCTATTTGTTTCTATCTTTATATTTTTTTGGGCTTTTTAAGATATTCACTTGTATATTTACGAGTTTTATCAATATTTTTATTATATTCATGCAATTTCCACAAAAAAATTGTGAAGATTTGGGTTTGTAAGATATTGAACTTCCGTTTTCTTCTTTCTTTCTTTCTTGATTTCTTTCTTAATTTCTCCCTTTGTCCTTTATTTCTAATATGCCTTGTCCATGTTTTACCGGGAGATTGGGTTGAATGTTCATGTCAGTAACAACTTTAACTCTGTTAAGTGAGAAAGCGAATGTAACAACGAAAAGTTTAATTAGGTACTAAATTAAATTTTTTTAAAATTTGGGTATTTGATTGAATTTTTCACTAAAGTTTGTGTAAAGACTTGACATGTCCAATTTTTTTATATTAGACATACCAAGTCTCCTAGCCACGTATAATACCTAAGTATTACACGTAAGGCCGTCTGAAAAAGGATTGTTTATGTGGATTGCCTGTTTAACTTGTTTAGATACAAAGTTTTATAAAAAAGACTACTCACCAATGAGTAGTAACTTTAATATAACAATACATAGATACCAATAACTTGGTATCTCAAAGTTTATAAAATCATATATTACATACATACTAGGGAAACTTAAACACTTTGTAATACAAACTTAGGCTTATAAGTAAGCCATGTCTATACTATTACAATTTAAAAACAAAACTTGGTTTGGTCTCTCTTGTAAAGAAAAAATAAAGTTGGTCAAGGAGTTTTAATCATCACATTCATCCAAAAAGTCCTCAAGGTCTGTCCCATAGCCCAAAGAATCATAAAACTTGTCTTCATCAATACTTGAAAGAGATGAAAGTGAGCCAGATACCTAGTACACAGTAACAAAAATAAATATGATATGGCATACACTCTTAAACTAATATAAGACAAAAATGATAAAGTACTTCTTTTTATTTAAGTCAACAAAACAACACTGGAGTATTCAAACTCTGATTTTAATTATGGGGAATTTGGGGGTCCTGAGTAACTGCAGCTACTCAGGGGGTTGATATAAGCAGCTTCGATATAATGTCATAAAGAAAAAGTAATTTCATCTACGGTTTATAGCTGTTACTCAACTTTACTTAACTTATTACATAATATCACCTAGTTCAATCATCCTCATAAAACGTGAACTAAATCATATTATATCTTTTTAAGAGTAATCAAATGTTACACCAATATTATACTCCCTATTAATTACCCGCTGCGTTACTAAAGAAAGTTATTGCATCATGAGTAAAGTGGCCTAAGCTCCTAAACCATCATGTTAAACTCATTAATAGGGTTGGCGCTCCTCGGACCAGATTCAATAACGAAAAACACAGCTAATACAAACACTTTTTAAGCCTTCTTTAGTTATGATAAATTTAGACTATACCTATCCTAAGCAAACAACATCCATGTTACTGTGTATCTTGATAAATATGTTTATCAAGCAAAAGATCGATATTCGAACTCAGTTGAGTACGAGAATCTGTCAAAGGAAACCATTTCATATAAAATATTGTTAAGTTACAATTATACACTAATTCCTCAAACCCTTTTCAAACTCAAGCAAAGTTCAAATCAACACATAATTCATATTCACACACATAATAATATATATATATATATATCTCACATTTCAAGCAATTGAATATCAACATTACAATCTCTCAATTGAATATTAGCTCCTTAACACTTAAAAAATTTCAAATAGGAACTTATAAAAGGGTAACTTAACATATATACATATAATAGGGATACATATGCTTCTTACTTAATCACAAAACCAAGAAACAAGTAAGGAAATATATATAAAGTAATCAAATTATATCAAACTAATTTAATTTAATTTTTTTTTATAACAGGGTACACCGGCTCAACGCTAGCGGCGTAATCAAGAAAGGCTGGCAGCATATAGGACAAGATAGTTTGGCATAAAAGTCAGAAAGTAAAACGTCCTTGAATATAGGCTATTTCGGAGGCCGTTTGAACCAAGGAAAAACACACACGAAAAGCTAGAGAGTGAAACACCCTCCCATACAGGCCGTTTTAAGGGGTGTATGGCCCATGCACCCTTTCATACAGGTCGTATGATAGGATGTTTGAATTTTTTGAACTTCTCCTGTTTTCAAACTTGATTTTTACACATTTTTCACATTCCAACTATACTCTGAGCTCTATATAAGCATCATAGAACATACTAAATGTTCTTAATAACTCAAAACATGTATAAACTTCACTTCTTAACATCAAATAACTCTCACCACATCACTTAACTTGACTCAAATCCTTCTTCTCTAACTTTCATCAACTCATGAATACTCAAAACAACTTCTACACATCTAGACACTTGTTCAACACACTTAAACCATCTTATACACTTCAAAACCATCATTTCTACTGACTTCACATTCATATATACATGTTCTAACCATCTTAACATCTATAACAACATTTACAACTTCATTTTCATCACTACTCACTCATCAATTCGACATAAACATGACTATCACTAACTCATTCATTAACTTAAAACAACTTTAATGCTTACAATGACTTATTTACTACAACCTCAAGGTCCAAATACTTTCTTAATCAACTCAACATGCCAATATTGCATATAACTTACCAAGAGACTAAGTTGATAGAAATCCATGAAAGAAAAAGATAATAAATCATCACAAAAGACATACAAACTTACTTAAACTCTGTTTAATCGGAGATGAATTCTT
Organism: Combretum micranthum; assembly: GCA_024138025.1. NCBI lineage: Eukaryota > Viridiplantae > Streptophyta > Magnoliopsida > Myrtales > Combretaceae > Combretum > Combretum micranthum. The sequence goes on along the minus strand of JAMXBD010004256.1, from coordinate 14,243 downwards.
GTAAGAGTTATTGCAAATTGAGCAAGAAAAATTTGAAGAAAAAGATGGAATGGAAGAGGAGAAAGGCACATTGGGTTGGTTTATTTTTAGGGTCTGCTTTGGCTTTGTAATTTTGGCAAAATGAACTTGATATTTATCCTTTAATGTTGCTTTTGGTGATAGATTTTTAGAGAAAATAAAAGGCTTGGGCTTGGGTTTTAGCTCGTTTTTGAGCTTGGTTTTGGCTAAAAAAATCTTCTATGGCTTAGTTTGGTTTGGTTTGAGTTTGTTTTAGTAAAACTTGAATTTATCATGTATTAATATAACTGTCAACAAAATTATCAAATTACATTAATACATTATATTTTAACATGTATAATTTATCAACTAAAATATATTCACAAATTTTTCATATTTCAAACAAGTAAAACATATTTTGGCCCAAAAAAAAAACCAAGTAAAACATATACATGCTATACACCACTAGCACTAAATCATACCATCACACCATATTTTATTAACTAATTATTTACCATTCAAGCAAACATATCACACATTAATTTTACACTATCACGTTAAATTCTCATCAACCAAACACTTAACAAAATTGCATAATTTAATTAATTGTATATTAAATTAATTATGCATTGAGTGTTAAGCCATTTCAGTTTGGGTACAAATTTGGCACTTTCCCTTTAGTTTATTAATTAGTTTCCTTTTTTCTTTTATATGGAATTATGAATTGAATGACTCCATAGAGATCTACAATTTATAAGACATGTGATTTAAATACTTAAGAAAATTTTATGATCCTATCCTTTTTTTTAAGAGTGAATTATATGAAATGTCAAACGTTTAGATAAGTTTATTAAGATCACATATTTCAAATTGTTTATTTAAGAGCACAATGTTTTAAGGAAGTAGGTCAATTAATGTAATCATTGACATGTGACACAACCTGGCGGATTTTTTGAGTTCTAATTAAAATTTTGTCCTATTAACACATGTCAACGATGACCTCAATTAACCTACTTCATTAAATATCGTGACCTCAAATGAACCATTCGAAACTTTGAGCTCAAATAAACTTAATTCCAAATATTATAACCTTCCGATATAATTTACCAATTTTTCAAGGGACATAAATTAAAAATTCTATTAGTGGCAGGTTCCCATAGGTTCTAATTCATGTACCAAAAGATTTTGTGTACTTACCTTTTGTCTCAATTGAAGCCCCATAAAATGGGGGATGGGGGCAAGGTGTTTTGAGAGGAAACAAATTGCTTTAGGTATCTTCTTTTGATTTTTTATAATTTATATTATTAACATATTATAATATATAATCAATAGCTGAAGTTAAAATAATAAAAATGACATTATAATAATATTATAAGGTATTTCAAATGGAAAAATTTCATCAAGACGTTTCAATATTTAGGGTGTCTTTGGATAAGATATTAACATCTTAAGTAGTTAAACAATAGATCAATATTATATAAAATGGTGCAAATAAGAAATTAATGTTTTAAGTGGTTAAAAATTAGATGAACGCTATATGAAATAGTGCAATTTTTATATTTATTTACCACCCATTTAAAATGTTGATTTGTGATTTAATTACAAATGTTAATACTTAATTACAATCACTGTGTATAATGTTAATTTTTTTGAGCTACTTAAATATCAATACCTTATTCAAATTTACTTTAACATTAATTCCTTGGGATGTAATCCATGGTATTTTAAATATTCAAGTAGTCTCAATCATTGAGTTATAGGAAAAAAAAAAAAAAAGAAGCAATTTGAAAGAATGCAAAAATATATCTGGTTCTAGAGTCATAATCTCTTTGAATTCTCAAATCATTGTCAAGTGAAATGAATGAAACAAAAGTAAAGAATAGTATGAAAACTTTACTGCAATCATGCACGTGCATCCATACCCATTAATTTCAAGGAAGAAAAAGAAAAAGACTTCATATGACTGTTACTTCTGTTCCAACTATATACCACACTTCATGGCATGCCTCAATATAGTAAAAGTTATTTATATTTATTTTTTCACCGCTTTACATGGAATGATGATCGCTGACCATGACTCTTCTTCTTCTTCTTCTTTTATTTTATGTTATTCTAACATGACAAAAAAAAAAAAAAAGGAATAAATGAAAAAAAAAAGCTATCTACTTATATTTGATTTGTTTACAAACATCAATTTGAAGTATCTTGATAAATAAATATATCTGAACATTATAAATAAAAATTATGTTGCCTATTATACCTTGTTTAGCTTAAACCTCTTATTAGATTAAAAGACATCATCTCATAATATGTTAATATTAGTTTTAGATCATTCTCCCTTTAATAATCACCAAAGCTTTCATTGCATTGAGTTCCTTTCATTATGAAATTTTGAAGTTTTAAGGTCGGCATACATATAGGATACATTTGTGAATTAGGTGAAAAATTAAATATCTATATTGATAGATATTGGTTATGTGATATATAAATAAAGAAGACCTATTAAACTAATATTTTAAGGACTTGGATTGGATGTAGCATTAATCCCATGAATATGTTCCTTTACAAGGCCCATGTGCAAGTTTCTCCTTAGATAAAGTCTCTATGTGCAACAATTGTTTAAAGCATTGTAGAGTTAGGTTCAATATAAAATATGATGTGGGGAAGCTTCGAGGAGTTGATAGTTTGAGATTGTGTGAATGCAAATTTATTGGCATAGTACGAGATGTAGAAAACATTAGAGAAAAAGAAACCATAAAATCGTGGAAGAAGTCAAATGGGTGGAATTGCAAGTGCAAGGAATAGCAATTATTCAGTTTTGTGTAGTAGGAGAGTAATGCCACATCAGGAACCTCATGTTTGCAATAGAGGTTTGGAAGAAAGTTGGGGTGTTTATAGTGGAAGTATCTCATAAACAAATTGTATTTGAAGCAAATCATGTATGTGTCGAAAATTAAGAAGTTGTAGACCTTGTTAAACATATGAATGTTTTCAATCACATAGCTAGCAAGTTGTAGAGAATTTATGTTATGATGGAGATGGGGATACAACTATTATCTTGCTATGTTTTTTTGTCTTCTTCATATGGACATTTGATAACCATGCACCCAAAGGTAAAAATATAGTATGGGAGGAAAAAATTACCCAGGCATTGTTTATTAATAACCAATGAAGATAGAATATTGTTGAAAACTCTCAAAACAAGGGTTTTATGTGTGGAAAACAAGAATCTTAGGAGAAAGCATAGTAAAGAAGATCTAGTAAAAGAAACTTTAGGTTGAAATCTATAAATTAAAAGATTGTTCATTGTTACAAGTGCTAGTAGATGGATTGTATTAGAAAGGATTATCCAAACAAGAAATAGAATGATGAATAATTAAAGTTTGTCAATGTAGTGCAAAATGAATATTTAGATTGTAGAGACGAGGATATGATCTCTGCTTCATCATGTCAACCTATACACTCATGGCTTCTAGACAAAAGTTGCTTTTTTCACATGACTCCCAACAAGGACTAGTTTAAATCATACAGGTTAATTAGGTGATTTTGTTATTGGAATGGAATAATTTAAAATAAGAATGCATAATAGTGTTAGCAGGATGTTGTGTGTGATGTTAAGCATATATTAGAATTAGAAAATGATCAATTGGCTTTAGGTTCTTTGCATGTCAATGTCTTTGGTTATAAAATTGCAGATGATTACATTAGGGTGTGTAAGGGACTGATAACTATAATGAAAGGTAAAAGAAATGCTGGAAACATTTATAAAGTAAATGAATTCTAAGAAACATTTATAAGCTAATAAGAAATATATCTATAGGCAGAGTAATTGTTGTAGAGTCACATAATGATAATACTGTTTTGTGGCATATCTGGTTGGGTTATGTTAGTGGAAATGGGAAGATCAAACTTCATAAAAGTTTTTCATTGAAAGGAGTTACATGCTACAAATTCAACTTCTATAACTATTGAGTTTTAGGAAACAATATGAGGTACAATTTATGACATAAAAAGAAAAAATGGAAGGAATTTGTGAATATGTACATTTTGATGTGTGGGAACATACTAGAGAATTGTTAAGGAGAGATCTTGATATTTTGTTATATTTATTGATGATTTTTCTAAGAAATTTTAGGTGTTTCTTATGAATGAAAAAAGGAGTTTTAGCTAAGTTCAAGATGTGGAAAGTGACGATAGAGAACTAGATGGTATAGTATTAAGTATCTGAGATTAAGCAATGACATCCACTTTATATCATCATAATTTCAAAATTTCTATAAGGATGATGGTATTCAAAAGCATTTAATAGTTTGCAAAACACTATAATAGATGGTGTTTTAGAAAGGATTAATAGGTTTATAGCTAAACAAGCCAAGTTTTTTTGACTGAACATAAGGCTTCCTAAAAGGTTTTAGGTAGAAGTAGTAACGTGATGTGCTACCTCGTTAATAGATCACCATGGGTCTCATTGGATGGAAAAATTATATAGGAAGTGACAATAGGTATTAATGATGATTTCTTAGGTTATTTTTTGTATTGCTTGTGTGTATGTTTATGATGAAAAATCTAAGCTTATCTAAAATCAAAGAAGCATCATCTTGAGTTATGTGAAAGAGGTCAAAAGAAGTTCAGAATCTAGTAAAAGAAAATGAAATTAGAAGTAAAAGGGTAGTTTGAGTAGTCAAATATTTACATGTTCTTACATATGTAGAAATATATGATAGCTTCACATCCTTGAAGCATGGTTAGCAACACTATTTACCAATGTAATGACATCGACAATGATAATAGTTGTCGCAATTAGTATTTTCTTTCAAGTATTTTTACCAAATAATCTCTTCCAAGTACTCTTACTTTGTTAATTGAACTTGCATTGTGAAATATTTGTTTAAGTGGATACTAGTCTTGTTATTGTCAAGTTAAGTAGTTCCTATGCTCATGTGGATGCTGAGGAAAGTTGATGAGTTTTTCACCTTAGGTTGTTGAGTGGAATACGAGAGGAAGTAGGTAGTAATGATCAATTTACCAAACGAGAAAAAGGCTACTGCAAACCTTTTCCTCAAGTCATTACCAATTATAGGTCTTATACGTGATTATGTGAGACTTTGCTTTAAAGACTAATAAAATATTATTGATAAACTTTATTTATAAAAGAATTTTTTTTGAAAAGACTAACTTTTCATTATGTTTTCCTTTTGTAGGTTAAATGAGATCAGATATTGTTATCCTTTTTTTTCTACAAGTCATGGGGCGAAACAACTCTACCACATATCCATATCATAGTATAAACACACAAAGGCTCAACACATTTGCTCGTATTTACTAATATATATTTTTCATATTTTTCATTCTCAAATTTCTATTGCAAACTTTAAGCAAAATATAGATTCTAAGTATCCCATGAAGAAGTAAAGCATTCTCTTAAACAAAAATATCAAATATTACGTTTAAATTTCTATTGTGTGATATAATCTCCATATTCGTTACTATTATTACTACCAGCAAGCAAATTTCATTACACCTAATCATATCGTATTTATCATATGATTCATAGAACGCACCATCATCACCTTCAGATGAAACCATAAAATGCCAATAAGGTGGTTATTAGTTATGAAATCCAATACATGACTATTGCATAAAAACACAAATGCAACGCTTGAACACAAACTCATAAGTCACTAATGCAACCAATTGATTCATTGAGATATATTATTTAATCCGAATACAAAACATAAGCCTGGTAATTTGGAATTCGAAAAGACTTTGGTTCCAATTCCCATGTGCTTCTCAATAACAGATTAGTCCTACAACACAATTAGTCTTGTGGACATCAAAACATGAATTCACAAAATGTGGCAATCTTATTACTATATGCTAAAGCCCTAATTCTTTAATATTGAATTTGGGAAAAATTGCATAAGAAAGTCTTAATGTTTGAGGGTAAGTTGATTTAAGATTCTAAAGTTTCGAATGGTTAAAAAAAGGTTTCAACATTTAGGGGTAAGTTTATTTAAGATTCTAACGTTTGAAAAAGTGAGTTAATTTAGGACCCTAACGATATATGTGAACTAGAGAAGAGTCTTTTGAGTTTTAGTTAAATATTCTTTCCTGTTGTCATGTGTCCTTGGAGACCCAAATGACCCATTTCTTCAAACGTGAAGGCCTTAAATGAATTTATCTCCAAACATTGGAGCTTCTTTTTAACTATTCAAAACGTTGGAATCTTAAATAAACTTACCATCAAACGTTGTGACTTTCTGGTGTAATTCATCCATTTAGTTTGTCACTTTAGGCAACCATCAGCAATTGGTTATGTCCACAATGTGTTGATCAATGTCTCTCATTCCACAAATTGGCTCATTGCAGTAACTTCCTTTTTGTTCACTTACTATATTAGACTTGGTTCTCTTATACTAAGACCTACAACGTTATCATAGTAACCTTTGCACCTAATAATATATAACACTTCATTCAAGATGTATGAGAACATCATACCCTTTTCCATGATTATCATATACAAGTTTGCATGCCTATGCAGGCAATACAAACATTTATTAAGCGAAAAGCTACCTCTATTATTTATCATAAGCAAGCAACACACTATGACAACTACATACCTAGTAAATAACTAAATTATTGAACTACGAATCTAGTCAACATCGATGATTAAATGATGAAAACGTTAAGCTTTAGTTTCATTTTAATGGTTATAAATATTTGTTATTAAATTAGGACTCACATTTTATACATTGATTAAAGCTTAAACTATCCAATTAACTAGACATCTTCATGGAGCGGTCCCACCTAGACCTCTTGACTCAAATGGTAGGTCCATGACTAGATTTGACAAGGAATTGAGGATCCTTAGTTTTAGGCCAATTCATTGACCACAAATCATGACCGATCTACTCATTTGTATAGTTAAAAAAAAAGAAAATGAAAAATTAATATTTATAAAAAAATAAACAATTATAAAATAAAAAGTAATCCAAAAAGTAAAAATAAATAACATTTAATTTTTAGGCTATTTTCATGTAAATAGAATTTATTTATAGTATTTAATGCGTTATTAATAACAAACACAATAAATAAATGTAATTTAAAAGTACGTTTGGTTGCTTTATATAGAGTTTCATTATGAGCATAATTTTATTTCTAATCAATGTGAGATTTCTTTTTATTTTGTAACTTTTTTTAGTATCTATTATAGTCTCACATCGCTCATACTATAACTAAAATTGGATGTGCTTGTGTATAAATAAATACACATTCTTGATAATTTCTTAAGAAAATGAGTTGAAGAATATAGTATTCTTAGGCCCAATTTCCATTTTTAGTTTGAAATTTTATTTTAAATATTTTTTTCTTTTTATATATATTTTTATAAAACTTAAAAAATAGGCGGGTTGGTTTAAGGTTGACATACTCTGTGAACTAGCACGTCCATAATTCAGGAATTAACCTGCCTTAATGATGCGGTTTTGGTTTGTTAATTTTTGAACTAGACTTGGACACTCAGTCCATGGGGACCTCTACATTTAACAACTTCAAAGGAGCCATATGGGACAAAGTAAGGAAGCTAGGTTGTAAAGGCTTAAAAGGTTGATTAATTGTTAGTTTGATAGGGGATTGATTGATTACTAAGGGAATTACGAGCCTATTAACCATTAATTTAGACCAATCAATTGTGGCTCCTCAAAAAGGGCTTGGTTCTTTCGTAATATAGACAAAAACAATTGTGATCATAATGGGTTTTCCTCTCTTGATTTCCACCTACCTTGATCCTATTTGAATTCTAGGGTCCCTTTTACATAGTCTACTTAAACCTCATCTATATATCTATATATATATATATATATAATGTGTTTAGCGCTAAGATTATAGCATAATTTTTTTAATGATAATGTAGATTTTTACTAAAGCCACAAGAATCATATGGTTTTAAGATAAGAAATAAGGAAAAAGGGAAGGAAATCAACTTGATCACCTTAAATCTCTTGAAATTGTATGCCTTTCGAATAAAACTTCTAACCTTACCTTATCATGGTAATCTTTTCCTAGTATTACAATTGTAATATACAAACAAATAGATTATAATAAAGGGTAGTATTGTAATATATAATTGTTTAAGAGGTAATTTTGTCATGTAACAAACGGAATTGAACTCGAGGGAAGTTTTCATGAAGAATTGGAAGAGGAGGTGCAAGGCTGGTGACAATGTAGCCGACCTTGGTTGTGAAAGCCACAGGCGTATGACTGGTTTACATGGTGAATTTGCACCCTTTGTTTCTAAGCCACCCCTGAGCCGCCATCCTTATATTAGCCTATATTTTCATGAAAAATAACATCTTTTCTTTATGTGATAGGGTTTCTTAATTCCTATATAAGCCTTAGGTCTTTTGTTCATTCCTTACATCTTTTCCTAGGCGTAAATCTTAGGTAAGTGGGTTCCTTTCTAGTCTTTTCATTAATCTTTTAGCATGATCTCTCTAGTAAAGGTTGTTTCTTTGATTTGAGGAATCAAGATGGTGGAGATGACTTCATTGGAGATCAAAACCCTAAGTTGTGATTGGTAATTTGGTCCTATAGCCAAGAAGGCGTGAGATCTGAAACTTTGTGTAAGTATAAATTTGTGCAATTCTTGTTATTTTAAAGATGAGATATTTCCTAATAGTTGATTTATTATTGATTGAGGATTTTAGGGAATTTTGGAGAAATCTGTGTTTTTGGGGTTTCATTATCTGGTAATCCTAGAAGACAGGTGTGAGGATCTAATATTGTAAACTTTATGTTTTAGATTGTGGATTTTAGGGTTAGAGTTTAATTATGAATGTGAAATCGAATTTTGATGTTGATGATCAAGATTATGGTGAAATTAGGGTTTATAATCTTTTAGAAGGATTTGTTGATTTTGGAGTTTTGAAAGCGAAACATGTGCGACTTTACCTTGCTTACTGTTTGTGCTTATAGGGTTAGAAAATAAATTAATTAAATTTTATCTGGCTTATAATAGTAAAGTTTGCTGTTTGTGTTTGACTTTGATTAGTAAAGACTACGTAGAGTGTGATACTAATGAGGTGCCCTGATGATCATTGTGTGTTGTTGTCTGTAGTGGAGTTGCACTTAGAGATGATTATGGTAGATTAGGAGTTGCGCCGGCTTTATTATGGTACGCAACAATGAGTGGATTGCATCCAATACCAATATATGTATATAAAAGCATTTTGTATAAAACTTGTTTTGTAGAGTCATGAGTTATTCCAGGTTTAGGACTAGTTACAAATGGTTCTAAATTGTGTTGGTTGTTGGTTAATCAAAGATAATAAACTTTGTTTACTGCATTAGTTAATAGGTATATGTGATGTTATGTGATTCCTATTCATGTGCATGTGTTTATGGTTTGGCGTACTAGGTGTTTTTCACTCATTCCTTTATTTTACAGGTATAGGTGAAGATGATATTGTTTATGACTTAGCTGAGTATGATATATATGTTGATCATGGGAATAACGACAGTGGACTTGACTATCCAGTGAGGGCCATAGATCTTGAGCATGAGAATTGGGAGAGAGATATTGAAGATCTTTATAAAGTTTTATTTTAGAAGGTTATCAGCTATAGAAGACTTTACGAGACTAGTTTATTAGGTTAAATTTGGTTTGATAATATGCAGAGTTGGATTTTAATAGTTCATGTTTTTCAAAGAGATTATTTTATTGACATTTTAAAGTAATCATGTGTGAGTTTTAGTAATTATCTTTTGATATATTTGTAGATTAGTATTTCATAGTCTTGGCATGTTCTTATGAAGAGAAGGATACGTAGAAGGTTGTAATGCCCTTAAATTAGGGCGTTAGAACAATAACACTAGCGTTTTGTTGCAATTAAAAAGAGACTGCTACTAAAAGACATGATAGAATATTGCTTGTCTTTTGGTGCGTGTTTTAAGCACAAACTTCAAGTCCTTGATCTCTACAACCTCAAGAGAGAAGTAGAATTAAGTTTGCTTAATCCTTTAGCGAGAAATTATTCCTTAAATTGACTAGCAAGAGATCTCATATATCTATGTCGATTCAAGAAAGTACAACACTGAAAAAAATCTAAAACCCTTAACTGAGAAGGAAGCCTCTATGGTTTATGAAAAAGAAGGGGCAGCTTTTAAGAAAAGAAGAATCAAGTCCTTCTTTTCCTTAGTTTAGATTGGAACAGGTTAAACTTAGGAATAGTGTAGAGTATATTACTTTTGTAGATTGGAACAGGTTAAACTTAGGAATAGTGTAGAGTATATTACTTTTGTATCCTTCTTTCTAAAAAATATTTATTAAGGTAGCTCACTTAACTTTATGTAGAGACACACTTTTAACTAAACTTTCCTCATAAAATAGTTTGAAAATCTCAAAATATTAATTATGTAGTAATGAAAAAGGAGTTTAGATTTTTCCCTCGATGAAATTCTTCTAGCAAACAATGTTAGTCAATACATATAAAATTTTTGCTTTTTGTATTGACTTTGGAAGCTAGAAACCCTTTTTTAATAATTCTCAGCAAAACATGATTACATTTTTTAGAGGTGAGTAAATACCAATTGTCTATAGAGTATGAGATCTTATTATACCCTACCTTGTTGATACTGACCGTGAAGTTTTGGAACTGAAATAATCTAGCTTATAATATGTAGATTTATTTTTTGATCGTGTATCCTAGAAACATATGTAATTATTTCTGGAACATGTATCTTTGAGAGCATATATGATACATAATACCTTGCATTGCACAACTTATAATCAGCACACTTGGCTTAATAGTTATTTATTTATTTCTCATTCGATGTAAAGTTGATATTATGATATTTAGTTAAAAAGAATGACAATTTATAATAAATTGCTGTTACGTAAAATAATGAATAGCCATTCATATATTCACCCTATAAAATGCCATTCAATGATCTATTTTTCAATTTTATTATAAATATTCCTGTTTTAAAAATAACATCTATATAGTTATCCTCTCTCTAAATAAATATAAATGGACGGTGCATCAAGGAAATCTAATATCCTACGTGATTAATACTCGACTAAATTGCCGACTTGTTAATTTTTGGCTATATTAGATCTGATACACATGGCGATATTTTCGGATTGTGCCTGTGCGTGGATATTATATGGCACTCCTAAACTGGTAGCATTGTCATGTTTCATGTTGTAATTGCTGGAATTTTGATTCCAACGAGGACATAAGAAAATGTGCCAACGGGAATGAGTTTTAGTTGTCAAGCTAAATTTGCGGATAGATTTGCAAACGATTTTTTAAATATACCTGATATATATATTATATATATATCATTATTAATGATATAAAAATATGATATTCAAAGTTTTATATGATATGTTTCACTGCATGATGCAATACGTAAAAAGTAATTACAATTATGTTATTTTCCGTTTATACGAAAATTGCAATAATTCTAATAGTTATGTTACTTGTAGAGGTAAGCGGTAAATCCTAATCAACATATAATTACTTGTACTTTATTTGACCGACCATGATGTGGGTGGGTATTAAGATTAATTAGACAGTAAATTCTCCTTTCGAAGTGACTTGTCAATATAGACTTTTTTAGAACCAATACTTACAACATGTATTTTAATATTTTAATATATATATTTATATGTCTCAGCATATCCAGTACTCACCATGCAAAAATACGAAATAATATTAATAAATAAAAAATAACTAATAATGTAACTATTTTCGGCCTATAAATGTCTTCTTTTCTTTATTTACAGAAATTATGCACCTGAAGATGGCATATTTCACACCTTACATTTGTTAATTTTTGTAACCAATGGAAAAAAGAGCCCAAGACCATATGATTCCCCCCTTCCCATTTTTTGTAGACCTTAATCTAATCTATTATAATTTATGATCTTCCAAATGACGAGGTATCTTATTGTTTTCTAAGGTGGGTTTTTGTAATGTTTTGTATTATAACATATATTCTTCGATTATATGTGTTTAATCTTTTAGGTTTTGTAAAAGTGTTGATTGTCTTTAGAAGCTAAAATATATAGATATATCTTTAATCATCTGAATTTACTATAAATTCCACATTTATTTGACATAAGCGAACTTGTTAAATATTTTTCTTAAATTTCTCTGGAAGGTAGTTTGTTACAATGGTGCATATATGAATGTAAGGTAATCTGTTTATACATGAAACCGTATATTACTTACAATATTCAGTAAATTTCAATTTATAAAAATAATAATGGTAATAAATTTACAGCCTCTACAGTGCCTTGTAGATTTTATAGGGTAATTTTCATGTAGTTTTGAGGTGTTATAGGTTGGTTTCATATATAAATCTGATATGATAGAGTATGGGTGGAATATATATTTTACCCACCTTATATTTACTCATTGGTGGGGTACTTTTATAAAAAAGATTATGCCTATCGAACAAAAAATTTTGAAATTACATTTCATAACAACATTATGTCCTTCTATCATACATTTAATATATATATATATATATATTTATTTATTTAAACTGGTATTGTAATTTTTTATACTTTTTCTCGTTTAGGGTTTACTAAAGTTCAGGAAAGTTGAATTTTTAGTCCTGCTACATATGACAATCACTTGAATGTGACCTATTATCTACGATATTATGTTCTCTGTTCGAGCTAAATAATTACTTTGCATGCATATTTTGATGAGATTATGAGAATTAAGTTGAGTTGCATCTAGATTTTCTACTTAAAACATTTTGATTTACGCAAATTTAAGCTTTGTCTTTTTCCTAATTCACAAAATGTCCCATCGGTGGTTGCCAAAGTTCCCAACTTGTTTATACTCATGCTATCTAGGGATTATTATGGGTTGGTTTCATATTGAAAATCGATTTCATCTACCATTAGTGGTTCCTGAACTGGAAACAAGTTTGGGGATGATGGCTTAGGACCCTCCAATTCTAGCAAAGTTTTTACAGTTCCAATCCTAAAACCTTTTGACCCAATGATTTTGAAATTGCTAGATCGGGAACTGGCTAAAAAATTGGCAGCTCTTGCGGTTTCATACCATAAAAAGGAAAAAAAAGAAAAAATAGAAGAAAAGAAAATTAAAGAAAAAATGTAATTAAAAAACAAATATTTAAACATGTGAATAGCATAAATTTATTTTCTATTAACGATATTTAATGTGTTATTATTGACAAAAAAAATTAATAAATATATTTAAAATAATGTGTTAGTGAGTTTATATACACTTCTAATCAAAGTGGACATTTTTTTTCTTAACAACATGAGATTTGTTTTTATATTGTTGAGATTTATTTATATTTTGAATATTTTATTGTGTCACATTGCTAACATGACAACTAAAAAAGTCTAAGTGATTGTATATAAATAAATACATAACTATAAAATTATTTTTAACTAATGATTTATAAATAATTATTGTTAAGTTTTAATGTTATTTCAAGCTAAAGATTTGTTTTGTATTTTTTTTTTACTTATATTAAGTGAAATTATTTTCTTTGCCAAAAAAACTAGGAACCAAATCGGCTACTACTGTGTTGGTATCACCTAGCAGGGATGTCATCCCTTAGACTAGGTCTAATTTAATGACCACACACAAGTAATCAATCCGCTAGTAAGTTTTCTTAAAGTTTTAAATTCATTTAAGATACCAACCATTACCAAAATATTTAATACACTCTAGGTTTAACCCATCTCTAATATCTAAAACCTAAACTTATTGATGCAGTGGACGAGATAGCAAATAATTATTTGGAGAAAAGGCACAGGATTTGATAAGGGCAGTTTCGTAATTGGGAGTTTTGGATTTTTACCGAGCGAGAACCATATTCTAAGGGAAACGATCCAACGAACATAACTCACAAGCTTCGGTCGTGACCCAAGCGGTTTCGGTCAAATTCCTTCGTTTAGCGCAAAACCGCGTTTTACTATTTTTAGTAACTTTTCTTTATGTCTTCTTTTCATTGGATAATCTTTTTTATATGCTGTCTGTGGCATTAATCTCCACGTTCATTTGTTTTCGCCCTAGGTATTATTTAGATAGGTTTCCTTTTTGGTAAAAATAGCATATTATATATTCTAGGGTTACAAAGAGACGGGATATCTTGTTTTTGAATGAAATTGTTTTGAGAGTGTTTCTCTTTATCCCAAATTCGTAATCTTGTGAGATTTCGATTTTGATGCCAAATCTAGGTATTCTCAGAAT
>JAMXBD010004255.1:0-75755 GCA_024138025.1 Combretum micranthum | reverse complement strand
TTTGGTATTATTGTATTAGTATGTGTCTTGTTTCTAGCAAGAGCTCTGGGGATCTTTAAATGAAAATACTTAAGATATCCTTGCCATTACAAGGATCTAAGGTAAAAGAAGTAAAGTTCTTTTACTTAAGGTTGAAATAGAAGAAAGGAAGAAGAAAAGTTTTTTGTGTGTGTGTGTGGGAGCTAATGAGGCTCACGGCAAAGAGGGTTGGGGAGCGAGAGCAAAAAAGTTATTTCTACCTTAACAAAAATTTGAAATGAGAAGAATGAAGAGAGAGAGAGAGAGAAAAAGTGGTTTATATATGAAGTGGAATTAGGTTAAATGAGATAAAAATAATTTAAAAAAATTGCATAAAGGGGACCAAATTGGGAGGATCACGCCGGCCATGCATATGAGGGAGGGGGTTTGATTTTTGTTTAATTTGTTTTGATAGTCTTGTGTATTAAAAGTCATAAATGGTAATAATTATTTAGAGACAAATAATTCTTGAAAAAGAAAATGTAATGGAGTGTTTGTAAGGATGTAAGAGTAAGGTATGGCTAGTGAGTGTAGTACGTTGTACTTGTGAATAGTAATGAATAGTAATCAAGATAACTTAATTCCCGGTAGTAAGAGAAATACGAATAAAAAAGCTATAACTGTATTTTTCATAAACCGAAAAATTATGAAATTCATATTTTTGAAATCCTTATTTAATTTAGATTCAAAAGAGTTTCACAAGTAATTTTTCGAAAATTCAAGTTCGAGGCACGCTTTTTTGTAATGGGTCTCGGGAAGGCCTAGAATTGAAATTTTCTCAAAATCTGATCTTTTCTTGGTTTGAAATATATTCAAGAACTATATTCAAGTATAAATTTTCTTATAAAAGTTTCTTAATTGGAGACCGAGGAAAATTCGGATTCAGGGTTTCTAGGTCTCACTCCCCTCTCAAGCTATTCCGGTTTAGGGTTTTGGTTTCCTGTTCTCGAGTCTTCTTGGTTACTAGACAAACCGAGGTTTACATTACTAACATTATCTTCCCTTCTTATGAGTTCTATGCTCTTTTTGCGATCATTAACTGAGGTTTTATTGAGAGATAAACAACTTATACCAAAGATTTACTTCTTATTTACTTAATCCCATTATTTTTGATGCCATAAGCGGATGTATGTCCTTATATCCTTATTAGATTATCCTTCCATACTTCTTAGGTTTCAACATCCTTTTTCGTGGAGGTTTTAATCTTAAAGCTAAGAGCTGAAGTTTGTTATTGGTGGTTTGAACCTCTTAGCTAGATTAGGTGTAACGAGAGAATGTATTGCTCCGAAATCCGAAAGAGCAAAAACATTCCGACTTCTTAACTTGTACGCTTCTTGCGTATTTGACAGGGGGAGTACTACTTCTATTCGCATATCTACTTATCCATTAAACTTTAAACTCTTGTATTGCATCAAACAAAAGAATAACAATAAAAAGGGTTCAAGGCTTACTGGTTCCCAAGTCACAGCTATAGCCTCTATTGCAATCTAGGGCAGCCAAGTCCCTATCTTCTTCATCTATTTCTTCACTTCTCCATTGTCCCTCCATGTTGTAGATTCTGATTCCTGAAGCAGTGGATCCTGATCTGCTTTCACTTCTACTTCCATTTTCTTTTTTGGTCCTTATAGGAACAACTACTCCACAAGGCCTTGTCAGAATATTCCTCCCTTGTGGACAGTCATTGGCGAAATGCCCATCTTGCTTGCAGACATAGCAAGTATAGTTTCCTTTCTTTGAACATTTTGATATCTCATGGTCTGCATCTCCACAAAAGAAACACTTTCCAAACAACTGAGGGCACTTCTTTGGGTAGTGTGCCCATTGCACTTCCAGCACTTGATGTTTTTTTGGTACGAATCTCCCACTATTATCATTGCTCCTAGTTGTTGGGGAAACTTGAATCTTTTTTGTGGGGTTGGAATTGGATTCATCATAAAAGTTTTTCTCAGAGATCAGGGCTTTTTTTTCTTCTACTCTTTACCTCCATTTCCTTGCTCCTTCCACAAGTTGAGCTCTTTCACTAATTCTCGATAACTCCTGACGTCAAATTCTTTAAAACACATTCTTAGGTCTTCGTCCAATACTCCTATGAAGACTTGTCTTTTCAATTCCTCGCTGTACTTGTAGGAATCAGGGGCATATTGCAGCAATCTATGAAGTCAGTCTCATATTGCTCGATAATTCTTCCCTTTTGAGCAATTTACAAGAAGTCTGCACTATACCTTACTTGTAGGCTTCTCGGAAAATAATTTTTCAAGAACTCATGTCTGAATACTTCCCAAGTGATTGGGGTCATTAGCTCTCTTTTCTTTTATTCCTACCATATTCTTGCGTTCAGACGAAGTATGAATGTCCATACTTGATTTGTAGTAGTGTAGAACCTCATATGCGTCAAAAGACTTTTCGATTTGAGCAAGCCAATCTTTGGCCTCATCTGGCTTTATTAAAAAAAAGTAGAGATAAAATAATAGTGTAGAATAGTAGTGAATAGTGAAATGTAAAGTAGATATGACTAATAAAGTACCGGTAGTAAGAAAATACGCGTGTAATTGCGATATCTATTATTTTTACTTACCGAAAAATTATAAAACTGATATTTTTGAAAACCTTATATTTTTACGAGTCTAACAGAATATTAAAAATATTTTTACTATTCTGAGCCTTGGGACACATTTTTCAATAACTGTATCCGTTCGGGTTCAAAATGATTCGCAGTTTTACTAATCTGATCTTTTTAAGCTTCCTTAGGTAATTACGAACTATTCTACATACTAAACTCTTACTTACTCTCTCAGAGTTGCTTATTCGGGATTGCCGGACTTAAACCATTACGTCTAACTAGGGTTTTGTTGACTTTTAGGGTTTCGGGTTAACTTTCATAGTAGGGTTTAAGCTAAACCGATTTCAAAACTTTGGAGGTTTACAACTTTAGTGCGAAAATTCCAGTCTCAATTTGTAATTTTTTGTCAATTTTATTTCAACCCAAATTCTATATCAAACACATAAATATTTATATAGTTGAAAAATCCTTTTAATATATACATAGACTCATATTATGTGCATGATTCTAGTGAAGTTGTCTTAGAAATAGAATTTGTAAATAATTTTTATGAATAATAGAGTTTAGTGAAGCGTTATTCTTTGACTCGTAAATATTTGATTCAATTAATAAGAAAAAATCATAATTCAATATATGCATGTAAAATTTTTAGAGGTCTTATATTTATTTACAAATTTATTTTTAATAATTTTTTTTATATATTATGGTCTTGTGACAAAAACCCAAGTGTAATTTCTTTAAAGAATTTCTTAAGTTTAACTCTTGATAAGATCATATTAGATACAACTTGTTGATGTTCAAAATTGCTAGAATGGATACTTGTTTTGGTTAAATTTCATGTTTCAGGTTTAATTTGGACAAAGAAATCAAAACAAAAAACTTTGGAGTAAAAATTGGAAAAATTCAAAGCCGTCGGCGTTGAGACGGCTTACCTTCAAGATCGTTGCCTACACTGTTAGCCTTTCAAGAATTAACTCAACCAATTATACGCCGCTTCAAAGCTGCGGGCGTAGAAGATGAATTGGCCAACGTACAATGTAGGCCAGCAGCTCAAAACTCAAGCGATGCTAGTGTAAAAGAAGTTACAACATACGCCGGCTACTAAGCCGCCGACGTTGAGGTAGTGTAGATCAGGAATCAGAAGCAATAAATAGACAACACATGTTCGGAGGCAATTGAAGAGACCAAGTGTGATGAAGTATCTAAGCCGGTATAAAAGCCGCCGGCTTTGGGGCAGCTTTCGATATAAATTAGGCCAACCTTTCATTTCTTATCACATATGCTGGCTAGATCTATATCTAAGCCACCGGTGTAGAAGCGGCCTACACTTGTAACTGAAGTTGTAAGCTGCCAGTGCACTGCCTGTGCAAGGAAGAAGAAGCCTTTACGCCTTCTGTAAGCCGCCAGCGTAGGATCTATAACTGCCGGCGTATGAAGTGAAACTGCAATTTTTCATTTAATGCTTTGCACGGAATTTTTTCCTATAAATAGGGGACTTTCCCCCTCAAACAAGAACAACAAGCAAGAAGCACAATCAGTAGATACATAGGAAATACTTTAGTACACAAATATCCTTAGCATTTCATAGAGATTTGTGAGAGATTTGAGCTTTCAAGAAGTGTAATTGAAGATTGTGATACTTGAATTGGTGACATCTAATCTCTTTCTTATGCAATTCATTTATCTGAATTATTTGTTCATCATGTTATCAACTGCATATTCTTATTTGATTATTGAATCAACATCCATGAGTTGCTAAACTTTTCTTTGTGGGAAGTGATGAAATCCTAATTTTGCTAAGATGATTCTTGAATTTATATTATAGGATTGTTAGAATTATGGAATATTTGTATTGAATCCTAATTAACTATTTTATTTCTGATTGAAATTGAATTGATAAGAATTCTAATAATTTGGAAAAAGAATTAGGATTCATAGGGTTCAAGAATTGAGATTGAACAACAAATGTGGAAGCATTGAAGTTTAATTTAGTTTAGAAATTGTTCATGTGATTCATGTAATATTTTGTTTTAATTTCTCACTAAGGAATTAGGAGAAGTTAATTTAGGATATTAGATAATCATAGAATTGGAAGATTTATGAATATGATTAGATTCCATTGATAATTTGTATAGCGGAAGCTAATAGATTATTTTATGGTTTACTAAAACTTGATAGTTTTAGATTTTGACAATTTCTTACAAATATCCATAATCCTAATTGTTCATATAATATAAATTCAGCATGATTAGTAAAGATTAGCATGGATTCTGTTCCTTCCGACATTCATCTTATATACTTCTCACAATCTCATTGTATGCATAGTAGATAGAATTAGTTAGTTAATTGGTACACTTTGATTGCCTAAATATTAGTAGAAACTAATACCAATCTAGTAGTTAATTTAGTCCTTGTGGGAACGATACTCAACTCACTTCTATATTACTTGATCAAGACCCAGTACACTCATTGGTAGTATCTGAAATTATACATACACATCTTAATCAGATCAAGTTTCTGTGAGAGGAATTGAAGTTGATAAGGCCAAAATTGAGATCATTGAGAAATTGCCACCACCCACCATTGTTAAGGGAATTAGAAGTTTTTTAGGACATGCTGGTTTTTACAAGAGATTTATTAAAGATTTCTCCAAAATTTCTAAACCCCATTGCAATCTTCTTGAGAATGAAACAGTGTTTAATTTTGATCACAATTGTTTGCATGCATTTAACTTATTAAAGGAAAAGCTCACATCTACCCCAGTGATTATTGCACCAGATTGGGAGCTACCTTTTGAACTTATGTGTGATGCCAGCGACTTTGCTATAGGAGCAGTATTGGGTCAAAGAAAAGGTAAGTTGTTTCATGTTATATACTATGCTAGTCGGACTTTAAATGACGCTCAAAGAAATTATGCCACAATTGAGAAAGAACTTCTTGCTGTTATATTTTCTTGTGACAAGTTTTGGCCTTATCTGATAGGATCTAAAGTCATAGTATATACTGATCATGCTGCTTTAAAATATTTGTTTGCCAAAGCTGATGCAAAACCTAGGTTAATTAGATGGATATTGTTGCTGCAAGAATTTGATCTTGAGATTAAGGATAAGAAGGGAACTGAGAATGTGATTGCTGATCATTTATCTAGACTAGAATCTGATAGTTTAGATATTCCCATCAATGAAAAGTTTCCCGATGAACAATTGTATACAGTTGAGATCCTAAATTTGCCTTGGTATGCTGATTATGTCAATTATTTGGTTAGCAAGATCATTCCATATGGTTTATCTTATCAACAAAAGAAAAATTTTTTGCATGATGTGAAAAGTTACTTTTGGGATAAACTGTATTTGTTCAAAAAATGTGTTGACCAAGTAATTAGACGTTGTGTGCTTGAATCTGAACAGCTTGACATTATTAAGCATTGTCATTCAAAAGAAGCAGGAGGTCATTTTGTTCTTCAAAGGACTGCAGCTAAGGTCTTATCATCTGGATTTTATTGGCCTAATTTGTTTCGTGATTGTAGGAAATATTTATTATCTAGTGCTCAATGTCAAAGAACTGGTAATATTTCCAAGAAACATGAATTACCACAAAATAATATCTTGGTAATTGAGCTTTTTGATGTGTGGGGAATTGACTTCATGGTTCCTTTCCCTTCATCTTTTTCAAACAAATACATACTTGTGGCAGTCGATTATGTTTCTAAATGGGTGGAAGCAGTTGTTTTACATAAATGCTCGAGTAGTTTTGAAATTTTTGAAAAAGAATATTTTTACCAATTTAGGGTACCTAGAGCTATCATAAGTGATGGGGGATCACATTTTTGTAACAAGCAATTTGAAAAAGTTTGTCAAAATATGGTATTACACACAAAATTGCTACGCCCTATCATCCACAAATAAGTGGACAAGTTGAGGTATCCAATAGGGAGATAAAAAGAATTATAGCAAAAACTGTTAATGCATCTAGAAAAGATTGGTCTTTAAAACTAGATGATGCATTATGGGCTTATACAACTGCTTTTAAAACCCCTATTGGAATGTCCCCATTCATGATTGTTTTTGGTAAATCATGTCATCTTCTTGTAGAACTTGAGCATAAGGCATGTTGGGCCATTAAATTCCTTAATTTTGATGAAAAAGCTGCATATGCAAAAATATTGCTTCAATTGAATCAATTGAATGAATGGAGGAATGAAGCTTATGAGAATTCTCGTATCTACAAGGAACGAGCGAAGAAATGGCACGACAGAAACATTATCAAGCGAGTTTTTGCTTAGACAAAAATATTTACTTTATAACTCACGTTTGAAGTTGTTTCCAGGAAAGTTGAGATCAAGATGGTTAGGACCGTTTGAAATTGCAAAAGTTTTTCCCTACGGTGCAATAGAATTGAAAACTGATGATAATCGAACTTTCAAGGTGAATGGATAGTTGCTCAAGCATTTTTTATGAAAGGGAAAACCATGATTGTGCTTCCATGTCATGAGTCTGAAGGAACCATGAATCAAATTGGGAAAGTCGGGCTAAGCGACTCTAAACTAAGCGCTTCTTGGGAGGCAACCCATGTTTAATTTTAGAATAGTTTTTTTTTTTGTTTTTACTAACTTATTTTTAGTGGGACAGGTTATATGTTAAATAAAAAATTGAAAAAGCTAAAAGCCGCACAGGCTGCCAGTTTTGAGCCAGCTTTGAAAAATCAAGGAAAGCTGGCCATAAGCCGCCCACTTTCACCCAGCGTTGAAGTCAAAACAAGCGTAGGTGAGCACCGCACAACAAGCCGGCAAATGAAGGGTAAAAGCCACCGGCTTAGTGCCAGCGTTTGCAACAATTTATACACCGGCTTCTTACATATCTCAGGGGCTGGGATGACATATGAGACATCTATTGAGTCTATACTCAGTTCGGAGCATACACACACAGCCAGCCCAGTAGATACTCAGAGACACAGTCCTGAGCAGACCAGCAGCAGAGCCAGTCCAAGGCTAGATAGCTAGAGATCCTACTAGCTCTCATTTGATCTTTATTGCATTTTTATTTTTTTCATTTTGGCCTGTATATATTTATTGAGCACCCAAGTTCCTGTGGGTAGACTCACTTGATCTATGCTGATTAGTTAGTTTCTATTATTGCTTTTATTTTTCTTTTTGTTTTTCTTTTGTGGAGCTTACAGCAAATCTCTCCGCTCTGAATTTTGCTGCTCTGATTCACAAAATGGAAAATACACAGGTTTATGTTTATCTTTCTTTCCTCTTTTGATCTATTATTTTGAAACAGTGAGGACACTGTTTACTTGAAGTGTGGGGGAGGAATACATTGAATTGAATGAAGTTGAGGAGTGGTTTGTTGTCTGATATACTAGCTTTTTGTATTTTTGGATTATTTGACAAGTAATCACCCACCTTGTATTTTTGGTTTGAAAACAAATTATGAGGAAATTCTGCCAAATTTTTTTCAAAAATCTCTTAAAAATTGAAGATAGTACAAAGTAAAGACTGAAAGCAATGAAATTAACTTGTAAAAGTATCTTACTCACCTGCTGTTGTGGTTGGTTTACTAAGTTAGAATTAAGTAGTAAAATCCTTAAGAAACAAGTTTACTTTATTTTTAACTTTGGAATTGGAAATTTAAGAGCTAATCGAGTCCTTTTGTGAAAAATAAACAGGTTTACTTCTAGGAAATTTTAGTTTGTATATATTCTTTGAATTTTAACACTTAGTGAAAGAGGTAGAAAAAACTTTTAAACTTAGTGATCCTTTATAAAAATAAGTCTTTGATATTGTTATTGCATTCAAAAAGAAAGAAACAAGCATAGCCACTACTCCTCTGACTTAAAATTTGAGTTATGAGTATCTGAACTTGAATGTTAAAGTGAGGAAGAGTTCTTAGGAGTATTTTGAAACCTGGTCACTTAGGTGATGAGCCTGGGATGTGCCGACTCAATGAACTCACTATAACGAGAAGGAAAAAGGCGAAAGTTCAATTCATGAACTTTGAAAAGTAAAAAATGGAGGCAAAACCTCCTAAAAAGGAAATAAATACTTAAAAAAGAAAAGAAAAATGAATGCAAATAAGCAGATAAAGAAGACTTATAATAAAGAAGGAGAAAATATAAGGAAAAAGTAGATACCACATGCTTTCATTTAGTGTTACTTAATATATATATATATATATATATAAAAAGCTTAAAGTCCAATGAAGTTTAAATGAGTATTTTTCCTTAGTGGATTGAGTATTTGCTTTTTGAATGGAATTTTCTTTTGTTAAAGATTGAGATTAAAACTTGTTTTGTTTGGATTAACTTCTCAATTTTAATTATAGTACTCTAATTACAAAATTGGTATGGTTAGAGCAATAGATACAAGAAAAGCAAGTTAAAAGAAATTGTGCTTGAAATAGAAAAAATTGTACTGTCTATAAGAGATTTAATTTTGTTATTCATCATTTTGCTTGAGGACAAGCAAAAGTTCAAGTGTGGGGAATTGATAAGATCATATTAGATACAACTTGTTGATGTTCAAAATTGCTAGAATGGATACTTGTTTGGTTAAATTTCATGTTTCAGGTCTAATTTCGACAAAGAAATCAAAACAAAAAACTTTGGAGTAAAAATTGGAAAAATTCAAAGCCGCTGGCATTGAGACGGCTTACCTTCAAGGGTGTTGCCTACACTGCCAGCCTTTCAAGAATTAACTCAACCAATTATACGCCGGTTCAAAGCTGCCAGTGTAGCAGATGAATTAGCTAGCGTACAATGTAGGCCGGCAACTCAGAACTCAAGCGATGCCAGTGTAAAAGAAGTTAAAACATACACTGGCTACTAAGTCGCCGGCGTTGAGGCAGTATAGTTCAGGAATCAAAAGCGACAAATAGACAACACATGTTCGGAGGCAATTGAAGAGACCAAGTGTGATGAAGTATCTAAGCCGGTATAAAAGCCGCCGGCTTTGGGGCAGCTTTCGTTATAAATTGGGCCAACCTTTCATTTCTCATCACATACGCTAGTTAGATCTATATCTAAGCCGCCGGCATAGAAGCGGCCTACACTTGTAACTAAAGTTGAAAGCTACCAGTGCATTGCCTGTGCAAGGAAGAAGAAGCCTTTATGCCGTTTGTAAGCCGCTGGCGTGGGATCTGTAACTGCCGGCGTATGAAGTGAAACTGTAATTTTTCATTTAATGCTTTGCACGAAATTTTTCCTATAAATAGGGGACTTTCCCCCTCAAACAAGAACAACAAGCAAGAAGCAGAAGCAGTAGATACATAGAAATACTTTAGTACACAAATATCCTTAGCATTTCATAGAGATTTGTGAGAGATTTGAGCTTTCAAGACGTGTAATTGAAGATTGTGATAATTGAAGATTGTGATACTTGAATTGGTGACATCTAATCTCTTTCTTATGCAATTCATTTATCTGAATTATTTGTTCATCATGTTATCAACTGCATATTCTTATTTGATTATTGAATCAACATCCATGAGTTGCTAAACTTTTCTTTGTGGGAAGTGATGAAATCCTAATTTTGCTAAGATGATTCTTGAATTTATTATAGGATTGTTAGATTATGGAATATTTGTATTGAATCCTAATTAACTATTTTATTTCTGATTGAAATTGAATTGATAAGAATTCTAATAATTTGGAAAAAGAATTAGGATTCATAGGGTTCAAGAATTGAGATTGAACAACAAATGTGGAAGCATTGAAGTTTAATTTAGTTTAGAAATTGTTCATGTGATTCGTGCAATATTTCGTTTTAATTTCTCACTAAGGAATTAGGAGAAGTTAATTTAGGATATTAGATAATCATAGAATTGGAAGATTTATGATTATAAATTAGATTCCATTAATAATTTGTATAGCGGAAGCTAATAGATATTTTATGGTTTACTAAAACTTGATAGTTTTAGATTTTGACAATTTCTTACAAATATCCATAATCTTAATTGTTCATATAATATAAATTCAGTATGATTAGTAAATATTAGGATGGATTATGTTCCTTCCCACATTCATCTTATATACTTCTCACAATCTCATTGCGTGCATAGTAGATAGAATTAGTTAGTTAATTGATACACTTTGATTGCCTAAATATTAGTATAAACTAATATCAATCTAGTAGTTAATTTAGTCCTTGTGGGAACGATACTCAACTCATTTCTATATTACTTGATGAAGACCCAGTACACTTGTTGGTAGTATCTGAAATTATACATACACATCTTAATCAGATCAACTCTTTCAACAAAACTCTAATTCTTAGATTTGTTAATGTGACACTCAATTAAAGAAATTCATGTTTCCATATTTACTTAGAGTTCATGAATATTTTATTTATTACACTAAACTTCTTTTGACTAATTATCTTCCGAAATATAAATATTTATGTGGTTGTGAGCAAAAATCATCATAAGTTGTATAAAAATGTTTAAGTTTTGGCTTATGAGGAAAATTAAAGGAATAGCTTGTTTTAGATTCTTATTCATACTAACTCTTTTCTAAATCCATAATCTTTCAACTGGTAGCCTCAATTACTTCACGACCTTCCTACCAATAATGTTATTGCAGCTGCCACTGTCTACAACCAGGTCAAACACCTTAGTGTATGAAATAATTGGCATCTTGGGGTACATTTGATGCGATCTTCAAAGGGTTTTGAATAAAAGTCTTATCTTTATCTTGTTCAGGGTTTATGAAGAATATGAAATAACAAGTAAAATAAGATATGGATGAGAATGTCGATCGATAGGATCCACGAACAATAAAATCAAACTAATTTGTAATTGGATTATAGATTGATAGGATCTACGATCTATAAAGTAATAATGGTGTTAAAAGGAATCACAAGATTCAATTAATAGGGTTTATCACAATTCTAAAATAATTCAAGAATTTATAAGAACTCACGATTAAAGAGAAAAGGAAATTACTTTCAATAATCAAAGGAACTCAATGGTTCTTACACACAAAGTACTTTCAAGGATGAAAACTCAAATCTGTCTTCTCAAAAGAAACAAGAACCATATAAAACAAAGCCTAAGAAAATTAAAAGACACAAATAAAATCAAGATTTTTCATGCAGGAAGGCCAGCTCTATGTTGGCAGCCTTCATGAAGTAAGTTAGCGGCCTTTGAGATAGCTCTTAAAATTTCAAATCTAGAATTATTCAAAGCCAACTGTACACCAGCAGCATAGCTCTGAAGGCCGCGGCCTAGGTTACCGATGTACATATTGCAGAATTCCCTTTCATTGACCCTTAGGTTTGATCCTTGAAGTCTTCCCCTTTTGCTTCACTTTTCCACACCTTAAAGCAACTTAATTCCTATCATTACCCCTGGGTTTAAGCAGATTCGCCCATGAATCCTAGTTCTTCAATCTTTGAACATCCGGATCTAGATTAGAATTGGTCATCCTACTAGTCCATGCAAGCAAACTTCTCATACCTTTGATCTTCTTAGCATGTATCATCTTGGCTTATTATACATCGTCATAACTCATAGGAAGCAGCTTGTATGTCTTGCCCCGGTGCTAAATAGTGTACTTATTCTTGTACCCATCAAGTCTAGCTCAAAGATCATACTACTATGGTCTTCCAAGAGTCAAGTGTATAGGATCCATGGGTACTACATCAAACTATAACTCATCAATATAATCACCAATTGAAATAGGTACATGCACCTGTTTATGCACATGAATAACCCCTTGATGATTAAGCCAATGAAGAACATATGGTTTTGGATGCGGCTCTACCTGTAACCCCAATTTCGGAGCCAATCCAGCTGAAAATACATTAGCACAGCTACCACTATCAATGACAATCAAATAAGATTTTCCCCACACCATGATCTAAATGTAGAACAGATTAGTTTGCTGATCCGGAATCACATGCTCCTGTTCAAGAACTAATGTCAAAGGTAAATTAGCCATGTCCTCTTCTTGTATGTCTTCCTCATTGATCTTTTGTCCCTCTTCCTCACTCTCAATGTTGTTCCCTTCCATGAACATAACCTCTTATTCGGACATTAAGAAGCGATATGGCCATGTCCTAAACACTTGAAACATTTGATCTCCCAGCTTCTTCTCTGTTGTGTTTGATTAGGCGCTTTGTCTTCCACCTCTTTCCCTTTTTTCTTCTTCTTCCCAGTTACTTTCTTCTCCACCTCATCAGATTTACCATGGTAATATGATTTCTGAGACCATTTGCACTGTTGTCTCTCAAACCTACCAGCTAACTTAATCACATCCTCTAAGGTATGATAATGCTGGAGTTCTACCATACTGGCAATGTCTATCTTCAGCCCATTAATGAACCTAACTAAAGAATCATATAAAGACTCTCGAATATCACACATCGCTAACAACATTTTAATCTCCCTTACATACTCCTCCACACTTCGCTTGCCTTGCCTCAAGAAATGTAATTCCAGTAACAACTCCTGTTTATAGTAATCTGACACAAACCATCGTCTCATCAATCTCTTTCATCAAAGCCCATGAACGTTGTAAGTCCCCGTTTTCTTAGCAAATTGAACTCAGTTCCGGGAATAGAAACCGAAAACGGAAACCCTAATAGAGTACCTTAGAACTAGTTTAGAACTTAGGAACCCTAATTCCAGCAATGCCGAGAACGAAACTCCGGGACAATGAAAATGAGT
Source organism: Combretum micranthum (assembly GCA_024138025.1). Taxonomy (NCBI): domain Eukaryota; kingdom Viridiplantae; phylum Streptophyta; class Magnoliopsida; order Myrtales; family Combretaceae; genus Combretum; species Combretum micranthum. The sequence continues at coordinate 62,513 of JAMXBD010004255.1, read as the reverse complement.
TAGCTTTAGAATATAGACCTAAAAAATATAAAGAAACATAAAAGATTGGATTTCAGAGAAATTCATTCGTTTCAAACCCGATCAGGATCTGTTCTCGAAAACCGGTCCCTGGGACTCGAAAATAGAAAAATATTCTATACGACTTTTTAGAATCGAAATTTAATAAGGAATTAAAAAATAATTACAAGAATTTTTGGTTTATAAAAATTACAATTATAGCTTTTTTTTGTATTTTAATTACTACTGGTAATTTAATTATCTAATATATTTTTTATTTCTAATAACACTATTTATCAAGTACAACCACCATACCCTATTTTTACATCCTTACAACCTTACATCATATTCCTTACAATTTACTTTTCCAATACATTTTTATTAATTAAATTTGAAAAATTACACAAAACACAACACATATCTCTCTCTCTCCCCCCTTCCCTTATACACACTCCATTTTTTTCTTTTATTTAACTACACAAGACCCTAATCCATGTTCCTATATAAAACACCTTTATACCTTTACACTTTCACTTTTCTTTCTTTCTTTCTTCACAAAAGCAAAATTTTGAAATTTTTTTCTCTCCCCTCTCTTCCTCTCTATGCTGTGAACACCCCTCCTCCTCCTCCTCCCTCCTCCCCACACTCCTCTCTCCTTCACACCACCCTCCACCCCCCAACCAACACGCACACACTTTTCTTCAAGCTTTCTTGTTCCAAAACACTAAATAGGTAATTGATCCTGACCCTGCCATAAATAAAACATGTAATGGTAAGATCATACATGTGTGGTTCCACCAAAATCACCATGAGCTTTATGCTAGGGATATGGAAACACTTAAGCATGATATTCTTGCCATCACAATGCTGGGATCTTTATATTTAAGTTGTTTTACTATGTTTTGCTATATTATTGTTATATATTGTTCATATTAATATTTTGTGCATATATTCTTTTATTAACCTCATCTTCATAATATCTATCTTGCATTTACATACATAACATGAATGGTAACATAGATCTATTTGATTTGAGTACATAAATGCCATGAAAACTTTTTTTTATGTGAATAAAGACTTGTAGTAGTATGATAATAATGAGAATATACCAAAAACTTCAAGATCTATTTTAGTTTCAACAAAAATAATTTTTGGAAATTCGGATGGAAAAAGACACCTATATTGAAAACCTCTTTTCCAACTCCAAAGTGAAGATTTTATATTAAAAATGAAGAGCTTATAGGATAGGTATCATACATGAATGATTTTGATAAATTAAACTTAGTTTTGCTAAGAAATATTTTCAAAATAAGAAAAATGTTACAAAAGTTAAGTTAGAACTTGTTTCAACCCCAACAAGAACTTAAAATTCGTAACTAGGGTGAGTTGCTAAATAAATACCTATTTTCCAATCTCAAAACAAGAGTTTTATTAAGTAAAAGAAGGCCTTAAGGAATAGGTTTGATTAGGACTTAATTTTAGAGACATTAAATAAGTTTTACACAAGAAACAATATCAAAAACAAATTACAAAATTCGGATTTAGAAATAACCCCCACTTAAACACCTATTTCCAAATTCCAAAATAAGGATTTTAATAGAAAAATAGAAGTTTTAGAGAATAGATGTAGTAAGGACTTAGTTTTGACAAGAATAAATGTATTTTATCAAAGTATAATCCTAAAACAAAGGAAGGGTTTCAAAACATAAATCCAGCATTATTTTCATTCCTTATATTTTTTGTAAAATTCGTAATTAGGCAAAACCCCTATTTAAACATCTATTTTTCCACTCCTAAATGAAGAAATTTACTAAAATAATAAAGGTATTAGGCATGTAGGTCATCAAGGCTTTACTTTGATAAAAACAAGGGTGATTTAGCAAGAAACAAAACCAGTTTTTCTAAGTCAAGTATTTTTGAAATTTTTGCAAAGTAAAAGTTTTCTAAAAATTACTTTAACCGAAAATAATCAAGAACATACATATAGATAGCTCATAACATGACATTCATGATAATAACTTGTTGATATTGCATATACATATAATATACTTGATAGAAACAATGTACAATTCACAAAACAATTTCCGAAATATGGTTTTTAGCTACTTATCAAATCTGATCCGAGCTTTCCAAGACCTAAAATTTTTTCAAAACTTAGGAATAACATCATAAATAGATATATCTTTCAAAGTATATAGAAATGGACTGCTTATTTGTGAAATTCCGAGTTAAAATGACTAAGTTATGACCGTTTTAAGTTGGAATTTCTAATAACCACGAAAATTACGAACTGAAAAGTTTTTGTTTAATAAGTTGGATTTAGTTATGGTTTGAAATACTCATTTATATATTCCTTTCATTTAGGTGACTTTGAATTGAAAGAGTTCTTACCCCCGGATTACTACGAATAGAGACCGGTGTCTATGGCCGAGTGAGTCGTACTTCCTATTACAATTCCTTATTATGCTTGTAAATTATAGTTGCACTAGAATGTTAGGAAAAGATAAAAACTGGGAATGCATGATAGGTAATTATGGGATTATGTATGCGATCTCAATGTGTTGAGAAAAATGTGCTAAGTATATCGAAATCAAGTGTTTAATTGATGTATATCCATATGCAAATTCTAGTTACTGATCAGATCTGGTCCGAACATTCCAAAACCTAAACATTTTCAAAACTCAAGAATAACATCATGAATGGATAGATCTTTCGAAGTAGATAGAAATTGATAGCTTATTTGCGAAATTCCGAGTTGAAATGACCAAGTTATAGCCGTTTTAAGTTGGAATTTCCAATTACCACGGAAATTACGAACTCAAAGAGTTTTATTTGAAAAGTTGGAATTAGTTATGGTATGAAATACTCATTGGGGTATTTCTTTCGTTTCGGTGATTTTAGAATCGAAGGAGATTGTGTTTCTAGATCACTACCATTAGAGAGTAGAGACCATAGCTGAGTGAGTTCACTATCTTTAAATTATATGCATATGATTGTGCTTGTAATGATAGTGGCATTAAATTCAGGGCAAGATAAAATTGGAATGTGCATGTGAATTCTATTTGATTGAATTAAAGATAAAAATATCGAAATGGATTTGTTATAAATATTTGTATGATTTATTATAGAATTGAAGTGTCTACAATATCTATGATTGCCTATAAATCGTTAATTAATATGCCATGATCTTATAATCAATTGACCATGCTTACCATATATGGAGTCACATTGCATTTTTATTATACCTTTGTGGGAAGAAGCATAATAGCTAGGCAACGAGGAGGCTATAAACTCGAATGTTGGCATAATGGCTGGAATTGAATTGGTAGTTGTAAGCCCTAGTTTTCCTTGTATTCAAGCTTGACTTCAAGAGTCAAATCGGAAACCGAAACCTTAAATCGGAATAGCCAGGGTTGGAATGAAACCTAGAAACTTTAAGTTTAGCTCCACCGAGAATAAAACCATAAATCTTTTGAGAGTAAGTTAATATAGAGTATAGTTCTAAAGAATATATTGAAACATAAAAAGATCAGTTTTCGGAAATTATCTATTTCGACCGGGATCTATTCCGAAAAACTAGCCCTTAAGACTCAAAATTAGAAAAATATTCCGGAATACTCATTAAGACCAAAATTTAATAAGGAATTCAAAAATATATTTATTACAATTTTGTTTATAAAAATTACAATTATAGCATTTTATCATATTTTCTTTAAACCGGCAACTTAATTGTCTAATCTATTCATTACTATTCACAAGTACAAGCCCATACTCATAAGTCATACCCCTATTCTTACATCCTTACAACCAAACCTTACCTTATTACATCGCATTCCTTATATTTACTTTTCCAAAACATTTTATTACACATTTAATTTGAAAAATAGTACAAAAAAATTATTTTCTCTCCCTCTCCCCTCAATGGCCGCACGCATCCCTCTCATTTTCCCTCTCAATTGTGTGATTTTTCTTCTTTTATTTAATCATCCAATACCCTAATAACCCTTACTATAAATATTCTTTTATGCCTTCATTCTCTTTTTTCATTTTCACTTTTGCAAAATTTCACAAACTCTCTCTCTTTTCTCTCTGTCGTAACACTCTCCTCTCACACACACACACACACAACAAATTTTATATCCTTCTTCAAGCTCCTTGTTTCAAACACTAAATAGGCATAGATCTAAACTCTAATACCACAAAAACATGTAATGGCTACTTCATTCATGTGTGGATTCATAAAAAATCCCCATGAGCTTCATGCTAGGGACATGAAACCATTATAACATGAATGATCAAGCCATCACAAGTTGTGGATCTTGTGATTAAAACTTATATTTTTACCATGATCATGATATATGTTCATATAGTGATAATTTCATGTAGGAATCTTGCTACTACATTATTGTCATAAGTAGTATACTTCATTTCATGCATTTTACATGATCATTTCACTTAGATCTAGCTTTTAAACATTTATTCTTTTGCATGATAGTGGAGATCTCATGCATTTATTATGTTTAAGATGAATAAATGGTCATGAAAGATTTTTTTTTATGTAAATGAATGATTCATTATTTCTAAAAGTTAGGATATTTATGAAGATGAGCAAAAAGCTCAAGAACAAATTTGGTTTTATAAAAAAAACTTTTGTAAATTCGGATGGAAAATGAGTTGTATTTTAAAACCTAATTTTCAACTCGAAAAGATATTTTTAGGGGAAAAATGAAGGGCTTATGGAATAGGTAATAATAGGAAATGATTTTAGTACTTAATGGTAGATCTACTAAGAGAAATTTATCCAACAAGAAATATTTACAAATAGAAATTTAGATCTTAGGATAGTTACATGAAATTCATAACTAGAAAAAGGGGATATGCAAACACCTATTTTTCAAACTCAAAATAGAATTTTTATTAAGGAAATGAACTCCTTAGGGGATAGGAATAATGGAGCCTTAAATTTGAAAGCACAAAACAAGTTTTTCTTAAAGAAATCATTTAGAAACTATTTTTACAAAATTCGCATCTAGGAATAGTCAATACTTAAACAGTTTACAAAGTATAAAATGAGGATTTATGTTGAAAAATAAAGGCCTTAAGGAATAGATATGGTAAAGACTTAATTTTAACAAGAATAAATAAATTTTATTAAGGAAAATCTCTAAAACAAGTGTGGTTTTCAAGAACACAAAACTAGACTTACTAGGATAAGTATTCATGATACCTTGTAAAGTGGAAGTTTCCAAAAGCATTCTCTAATAGAATATCATCATGAACATACATATAAGAAGCTCATAACATACCATTTACGATAGTAATTTGTTAGTATTGCATGTATATTTGGCATGGATAGTAGAAATATCATAATTCTTCACAAAAACGATTTCGAAAATGGATGTTGATTACCGAACAGAACTAATCCAAATTTGTCAACTTAAAAGTTTTCACAATTAAAGTATTATATGAAATTAGATAGATCTTTCGAAGCAAATAGGAATCAATATATAATTTGCGAAATTTCGAGTTAAAATGATCAAGTTATGATCGTTTTAAGTTGGAATTTCCATTAATGATGGAAATTACGAACTTAATAGATTTTATGAAATAAAATGGATTAGATATGAGTTGAAATACTCATTTGGGTATTTCTTTTGTTTAGGTGAGTTGGATCCCGATGATTCATTACTACCAGATTACTATTAGTAAGAGACCGGCCACTAATGATCGAGTGAGTATTACTTCCTAATTTCATTTCTTACTTGTGATTATAACAAATAGTTGCACTAGATTATAAGGCAAAAGATAAAATAGAATTGCATGATGGGACTTATGGGGGATTATGTATGCTTATTGATGAGTTGAAAATGGTATTAAGAATATCGGAATCGGGTGATTAACCTATGCTTATTGTTTAAAGTATTATAGGAGTGATTGTCTGCGAAATTTGTTGATCACCTAAGAAATTGGTATTAATGACTATTCGGATTGATAAACTAATATGGACACAATCACTTCACGATGGGGATGGAGCATTAGCATATGTTGGTTATCCGTGATCCGTAAACGGCTAAATGTTAGTTGATTATGATCCATAAACGACATAAGTTAGTTACATGTGATCCATAAACGACATGGCTTATTAAATGGCTTATCGGTAGTACCGTAGTATTCATTAATTTGCTAACCCTGAATGGAGGGCGTAAATACATTCACATATGATTTCTGGCTGATCATATGATTGTTTGGTCATGTTATTGATGCATTCCATATGATTGAGTAATTAGCTTGATTGATTGATTTGTTATAAATGTCTTTATGGAAGTATTCACTTACTAAGCTAGTGTAGCTTACACCCCCATACCTTTTTCTTATTGCAATATTCCTATATATGGTTAAGGCCGAGGCATCCTACTAAGCAGGTACAAGAATTAGAAGTTTCCATTAGAAGTTTATGTTCGATTTTGTGTAGACTTTCATAGGAAACCTTATAATTTATCGGATGACTGTAAAAGACTATTATTAAACTTAATATTCTTTTGCGGGGAATGCCCCTAAACTTTTGTAACTAGTTATGTAAACTCATGGTTTATATTCTGATGCTTATAATATGACAAATTAAACTATTTATCTCCATTGATTCATGCATTCTATTGTCGTAAAGGTACGCCTCGCATCTATACAAGACTTTGGAACTGTTATGGTAGCAATTCTTAAAGTCTTATATAGCTTGCGGCGGAGTGTTTGTTTAAACTACTCTATGAGACGTGACACTTGAGATGATTAAAGCTTTGAAGTACTGGAAGGTTTTAGTTTTTTTTTTTTTAATGTTTGTGAGTGCAAGAAATTTATTTTTTTTTCGAGTGCAACAGCAATGTTTGTATCTAGTGCAGAATGAATAGTGTCTTTTCCTTTTGAAAGTTTTTAGGAGCTAAGTTAGAAAACGACAAAACATGCTATTGGCCGGTTATTTATTAATGACTAAATAAATAAATAATAAACGATACTCAACTTAAAAACAAAGTTATTGCTTATTTAAAAAGAATTATTAAAGAATGCAAAGACTAAAATTTCTTTATATTATTCATAAAAAGAATTTAACACTGTTGAGGCTCAAGTGGGAGGGCTCCAGATAAGGCTTGACTGTTATTTTTCACCTCAAAATTATCGAAGCTGAAACTTGTGCCTGCACAAAATTTTCACAAAACAATATAGAACTACATTCATAAACTATTCCACTCAAACACATGATATGACAAAAATAATCCATTTCATTAATCAGAAAGGAGTTTTACACATGGTTTTTGTTCTAGGACCACTTTCGTCTTATCAAACATTCTATCATCCTTCCTATCTTTTCTCAAAACAACCAAATTAATCTATCCAAAAAGAAACAAAAGATGAAGGATAATCATTCTAGAAATCATCTTTGCTTTATTTGATCACGTGGATTGGGCTCAGTGTTCGAAGGTAATGATCCTAAAGGTCTCTTTGAAAGAATTTTGGAAATTTGGCCAAGCTGGCTCTCTATGTGATAAATGGTAGCAACATGATTTCTCAAGGTAGCATCTATTCCATGCTGCCTATTCTCATAAGCTTTGCTAAACTGGGAAACTTAATCTTCAAGAGTTTATTTGTTTCATTGATAAGCTCCTGACCCTTGTGCTGGTGGTTTCTTAAGATTAGGTGGGTTCATTTGATTTTGAAAATTACTATTATTCCACCGAAAATTTGGATGGTTCCTCCAACCAGGATTGTAAGTATTACTATAAGGGTCATTCTTTAGGCTAGAAAAATTATTCACAAACTCACAATTCTTAGAGATCATTCCTTCAACATTTTGGTTAGGCAAATCAACAATCATATTCACCTGGTTTCTCTCAATAGACAAATGTTCAACTTTTCTACTTAGAGCCACAATCTTAACAGTCAAATTTGACACAACATTAATCTCAAAAACTCCTCCTGATCTCTCGTTCTTTGCTCTCACAGATGATCATTGAGTATGGTTGGTAGCTATGTCTTCAAATAGATTTAAGCACTTCTCAAGGGATTTATAATTCAAACTTCCCCCAATAGCTGCATCTATTAATTGGCTAGTCTCATAATTTAATCCATTATAAAAGGTTTGTACGTGGGTCCATTCAGGCAGCCCATGGTATGAGCATCTTGCCAGCAACTCCTTCCATTTCTTGAAAGCTTCATGCAATGTTTCAAAGTCCATCTAGTGGAATGAAGCAATGTCAGCTCCTAACTTGGTTGTTCTAGAGGGTGGGAAATACTTCCTCATAAAATTCTCAGCCATTTGTTGCCAAGTGGAGATGGAATTCTTTGGCAATTCATTTAACCATTTTTTGTGTTCCCTCTAAGGGAAAATGGGAATAATCTTAACCTGATTGCATCCTCAGACACACCATTTATCTTGAATGTATTACCAATCTCTAGAAACTGTTGCAGATGGCTATTAGGGTCCTCATCTTGTAGGCTGTCAAATTGGACCATCTATTAGACCATTTGGATGATATTGGGTTTGATCTCAAAGTTGCTAGTAGCAACCCTAGGTCTATTGATGCTAGTATTTGCTCCATCTAAGTTGGGTCTGTAAAATCGATCATAGTTCGAGGTTGTTTTACCCTAGGCTGTCATAATCTTCCTCAATTTCACCATGATCACCCATTTTTTACTGTTTGACTTTTCGACCTATATGTTGTGGTTCTGGATCAAATGGAAACAAGAATTTCGATTGACTCCTAGTCATATGCTTACATTTTATTTGAAAAATAAATCAGAAGAAAACAAAATATATACAAAGAATGAACAAATTAAAGAATAAAGAATTAACAAAGCAAGAAATAAGAAACATGAATATACAATAAAAGAATTAAAGAATTAAGGAACTATTAAAGAACAAAAATATATAGAACAAAATATATACAACAAATGTACAGAAAAGAAAACAAAAAAATATATACAAAAACAAAAAGAAGGTTAGCTCAGCAAATATATACAAGAGATATTTGCAATATTAAAGCAGTTAGAACAGCAAACGAAAATTGATTTCCACTATTGTCCTAACAATGGCACCAGAAAACTTGGTACGGATTGTAGTTTGGACTAATTGAATTTCAATTCATACTGATCATTGACCGAGCTTTTCAAATTTATAAATTTTTTATAAATCAGTTTTAATAACTATAGTCTCATAGGGCAAGGGTACCCATCAAATATAGCATAGATAGTGATTTAGGCTAGCCCCAAGGGAATGGTTAGCATCTAGTGTACTCCCAACCTCATTCATTATCTAACCAAAGAAAGGTTTAGAAAAACATAAAGAAAAAGGAACTATGCTAAGTTAGGAATAATCACAAACGTTTAATGGGTAAAATAAGATATAAGCCTGTAACTTCTATGAAACAATAGCTCAGGGTTACTTTACTAATTCCTTATCAGAATGATTTCTTAAAAATAATAAACTTCTTAAAAGCTGTTTGAATTGTGTGTTTATACCATCGGATTCTCTAATTTAAACTAGAAAAAATCTTCACTTAAAGTCAGTAGTTTTAGATCTAGCTTAAAACAGTAATCTGAAATTCCAATTAGACCCGCATAAATAATAAAAATCCATTGTTTTGACAAAAAAAACAATGCAATGAAAAATTTAAAACTAGTGATAGAAAGTCTTCACCTATTCCTCTGCAGAGGTAGTTAGTATCAACTCCATTAGCAACCATAGATTTATTTAATTGAATGATCTCTCGATCTATCCAATTGAAATCAATCGTACATCGAAAAGAGTGCACCAGTCTTTAAAAACCACAAGTTTAAGTTCAAGTTACTAATTACAAACATCCAATCAAATTAACTTGAAAGCGCATTTGAAACCAAACTAAATCAGGATTTAGATTCGTAATCCCTAAGCTGTAGGAGTTTATTTCTCCATGGATTTATCAAAATAAGCACGAATTAGAAGAAATAAAATAGATTCAAAATATTAATCAATTAATTGCTCAGAAATTTATAGAAATTACAAACATCGGGTTAAATTGATTTTACTTAGAAAAAAAAAAATTCTCAAGTAAGAAGAAATAGAAATTCTTTTACTCAAGAATCCTTCATAAATCTACTTTACATTAATATTGATTTATACTATGGTACATACTTTACCACACAAGCTTGTACATTTATTTATAGGCTATTAGGTACAGAAAGCATGGCTTACTTTATTGACACATGGCAGATTCTCTCTAACAGAATTTGTGATATTTTCTACGCATGCATATGATCTATGAAAACACTCGTCGAAGGTTACATGTGATTTGTTGGTCGAGGCTCGTATTAAGCAAAAGCAAGCTTGACTTCAGGAATTTCCAAAGTAAATTGTGCGTTTTTTTCCATTGCTCTATCAAGAGTAACATCGAGAAAGTCAAAGCTCGTATTGCTAAGGGTCGAGGCAATTATGATGAAGAATTGGTCTGTCAAAACAATTGTGGAGGGTCAAAATTTGAGGCTTGACTTTGAAGGTCGACAGTGTATTTTTTCCAAAATGATGCTTGATCACTTTGACTAAAGTCGAAGGTCATGTTGATGGCTCGCAATTAAGGCTCGATAGATCAATTTTTGCTTTTTCTTCTTTTGTTTGCCTTAGCAATAACTTTACAAGGCTCAATTTCTACAATCTTGACTTTGCTTGTTGTTTTTGCTCCAAATTTGATTTAAAACACTTTGATTATTCCTCATTGAATTCTAAGAGATTCAAAACAACATTATTTATCAACAACATAAATTTTACATGATTTTATTTGAAATTCTTAGCAAAATGAGCTCAAAATCCTATGAAAAATATAGAGTAAAATTGACTTATCATGAGGTAGCAGCTCCATCAGTTTCCCGCCAAAAATGAGACAATTCTCTGCCGAATTTTCATGAATTTGCATGATTCTTCATCACATTTGTGTGTTGAATTTTATGTGAATTTGGTTATGCAAAAATTTAGGAGATTTTAGCCGCATTTCATCTCCAATTTGCACCGAATATGGTCATTAATTTATATAGTATTATTTAACTAACTAATTATCTTAGTCTTAAGGTAGTTTATTAAGCTAAATGAGTACAAATATGTCAGTTATTTAGGAGTTATATCTCCAAAAAATTATTTAGAGCTTCTATAAATTTTCTCGATTATTATTGAATTCAAACTTAAGTTTAAAGTTTACACAATTAATTATTTTTAGGGTATTATCTTACACGATTAGGGTTTTCTAAGCTTAATAGGCTAATTTTTGTTTCAGTCTCTAAAAGCTTGAATTCTCTAACTAAATAATGATGTGACCCAAATATTTATTTGAAGTCTAGATTGTTAGTTGTGGATGCATTTTTGTTCTTATTGTGTATTTATATCCTTAATGGTTCTCCCTTAAACAATCATTTTCTGACAATACGCTTTATTATTTATTTACTTTCTATTGTACTTGAAATCGTATCTTATTCCTTCTTATATTTTGAGTTTTTTATTCTAGCTACGAAATCTTGTCTTTAGTATCTATACTATCTAGAGAGCTTTGTTTTAAGGTTTAAAGGTTATATATAGGTTTATAACTACTTGTGGTTTTAATCTAACGTTTTTGTTAAGTCCTACATTAACAATCTATTTTCTATATTACATTTCTTCTACTAGTATGACAATTCTCAGGGTTTACATTCCCCCTGCCCCTTCCTTAAAATAAGCTTTTTCCTCAAAGCTTACATACATGCCTGAATTCTCAAAAAGACGAGGATAGCTTTTCTTGATTCATCTTCCATAATAAAATATTGATCTCTAGAGTGATACTATTATGAATTATACTATTTTAGAAATTAAGGATTTTGATATAAAATTAATCTATAATATTCCTTGTATTTAAAGTATTTCTAGAGATTAGTGATCTTGGTTTAGGCTAAATGATTTGAATACATAATTTGGGTTTTATGGTTTTAGAAACACTTACTAAGGCTTATAATCACTTGATTACATGGTAGATATGATATTTGTCATTTGTGTTGTAAATAATATTAATGTTTTCAATCGGTTTAAGCATCCATTATACATCTTGAAGTATATCAATATTTGACTACATGTATGAATAATATAATCAACATTTGTCTTAATCACAACTATCTATACATATCGACTATAGAATGATAGTTAATATTGGTTATATACTATTGTTCTATAATTCAAAAACTTGGTTTTACATTTTCAAATCTCCAAGGAATTTGATTTTTCTTTCCAAATATATCTTTTCATATTATGGTTGAAAAAAAAAGAAAAAGTTTTATAATCATATTAACTTTGTTAAAAAAATTATATACATAATTCTTAGTTTAGAAGTCCTAGAATACATTTTAGTAGTCATCATGATTTGGCTAGATATCTCTAGCATCCATATTGAGTTTTTAAGTTTCCATATTTCTGGCAAATACATTTTTAGTGTTTGTAGGTTTTGAGATTCCCATATTTAGTGATCAAACTCCTGAGCTCATTAAGTGAGCGAGGAATTTTCCTCCTTGGTTTTTCCATAAACCTTTTAGAGCCATTCATTGTTTAAACACCAAATTGGATGTTGTATTGGACATCAACACCATCTATGATATGGGGACTAATTGTGGCTCATTGTTTTTTCCAATTGAAAAAAAAAAAATTATGAGTGATTTTTTTTATTATTTCTAAAGTTTTCTAAAAAATACGTTATCAATCTTACCATTATTGGATATTAAGTTTGTCTAGAACCTAGAGGATTACAAATAGCTTCTAAATGATTGAAGAAATATTGATCTTTTATCAAATTAAGTAAGTGACCCATTGCCCAATATGTCAATTATTTAAGGTGTTTTAAAGGTATCAAACCTAATCTCACTAAGCTCAAATCATCTAATGAATGGCTATAAATTAGACTATAAAGCAATTACGAGCCTTTCATTGACTTCCATTGTAAGCCATTAGATTTTTTGATAGTTTTATTAATCTTCACCAATAGGAAATCAAACAAGAACCCTAATAGCCATACAAGTCAAAACAATGTGTTTAGATCTGGTAATCCCGCGCTCTTAACCCTAGAGCAATAAAATCAAGATAATCATGGGTTATGGTTCGTAATAATGTTACGGAACATAAAAAAATCAGATTCGGGAAAATTAAGTTTGTTGCAAACCCGAATGGGATTATTTTTCAAAATTTTGAGTCTGGATTCACGAAATGGTAAAAATATTCCGATAATACTGTTACACTACTAGAAAACTAGTCTTTAGAGACAAAAAATTTGCGACGGAAAATTTCTATCTTTAAAAAACGAATTAGAGACAGATTTGTGATGACATAAATTATGAATAATTTTCTAATTTTTATATGCTTTTGCGACGGAAGTTGCGACGAATTACACATTACTTTGCGATGAAAATTTTTCCGTTACAAATTTGTCTCTGATTTTAGAGGGAAATAAATTATTTTAGCGCCAATTTCTATTTTTTTAAAATTCTATTGCAAATTTGTCTCTAAATTAAATTATTACATATATGTATATATAAATAATTATGTTTAAAATTAAGTTTTAATTATACATATTTAATATATATATAAATGTGCATTATTAATAAGAACATATATTATATTTGTAAATTAATTTTATTATATAATAAACTATAATATGTATAATCATATGTTATTTGCAACTAATTATATATATTTCATTTATAATATATTTATTATTACATTACATATTTATATATTATAAAGAATAAGTTAAAAATAGTACTTAAAATATAAATATTATATTATATCTTATAATATATTCTTTTGCATAATAACTTATATAAAAAATCAAATTATACAACTTAATAAAATAGTGTATAACAATAATATAATATGTTATGTACAAGTAATATCATAAAATACTACTTAAAAATAAAGTATATTTTAATAATAAAATATGTAAAATAAAATAATTAATATAAAATGTAAACTTATTATATTTAAATATATACAAATATATAAATAATATATTATATTTTAATAATATATTAATGAAATATATATATTCATATTATTTATAATTTTTTATTATATATTTATTATGACTATTCATATGTTTTTAATATAAAAAAATTTATTATATATATCTTACATAATTTATATTTACATACTATATTTTATTTAAAATATAATAACATATTTGGGGAAAAATAATATACTATGTAAAAATATAGTATATTTAAGTAATAAAATATATAATATAAAAATTAGTTAAATATATTTAAATTGGTATTATATATTATTTTATTAATATATTAATGAAAAATTATTTTTATATTGTTTATATTATTATAATTTAATAAGTGTAACAAAATGAAATAAAAAATAAACACATTAATTAAAAATATGCAATTTATTAAGTATATAAAATATTAAATAAGTAATGTAAAAAGTATAATTATAATATATATCATTAAATATATATAAATTTATATGTATAACATTATTTATATTTACATAATATATAATAATTTTAAATAATAATATCATATTTGGAAAAAAAATTATAATCTACTACTGAAAATATTTTATATTTATAAAAATATATAATTTAAAAATAATTATTATAAAATGTAAACACTGTATATACTAATATTATATTTATTTTAATAAAATATTAATGAAAAATCCTTAATAAATACGTAAAGTGAAATTATAAAATATATGTAAAATATTTTATAGTTATAATATTGTAAATTGTGATATCTCTTAAATAAACAGTAGTGGAACATTACTCATGAAGATACGAATTGGTTTATCGGTATAGTGCTTGTGAAAACTTCAATGTTAAGTGTGCTTAATATGTAGCATTCTATGATGGGTGACCTCCTAGGAAGTATAAATAAAAGGCAAATGTGTATTTTTTTTTATAATTTTTCTTAAAATCAGAGACAAATTTGCGACGGAATAATTTTATTTAATATTTACTAATTGGATATTTAAAAATATCTAATTATAAAATAGGGACAAATTTGCAACAGAAATTCCGTAGCAAATTTGCGACGGAAAATAAATCTGTCTCTAAAAGAATTAACGATGATGATTTTTGAAACAAAATTTGCGATGGAAAATCTGTCTCTGAAAGTCTTTAGAGACAGATTTTTCACTTTCAGAAACAGAATTTTTTGTCTCTAAAGCCAAAATTTCTTGTAGTGTTAGACTCATAATTATATGAGGATTCATAATATAACAGTTATAAAATTTTTCTATAACTAAAAAATCAGATACAGCCTTTTTACGTGTATTTTTATTACTACTGGTCATTTAATTGTCTTGTTTACTATTCATTATATTCCCTACTATTCATCTATCTCTACTTTTCCTTATAACCTATTCTTACAACCTATACACCTATTTTCTTACAATTTTCGTTTTCAATACAACTTTACATCTCTCACATCTTACTTTCCATTAATAAAACTACAAAAAAAATATATATATATATATATTTCTCCTCCCTCTTTCCTTAGATAGCACCGTCCCCCTCTCTCTTTCATCCATAATTGTTTTAATTTTCACTTATTTAATTAACACAAATTATCATCCACTTTTTCCTATAAATACCACCTCTTTCTTCCATTCTTTCACACCTTTTTTACACTACCAAAACTATCCCAAATTCTCTTCAAAAGTTCTCTCAACTTTCTTCTTCTTTTATAGATAATACTCCTTTAAGCTTTCTTTATGTTCATTTGCTTAGTATGAACATAGTGTGTGTTTTATAAACACATGGAGGTTAGGAAAGCAACAATATGTTCATACTTTGTTCGTGTTCATACCTAAACTTTATAATATGATATTGTTAGTAGATATATCTTTATGTTCATGCAACTTAGCATGAATATAGTGTGTGTTTTCTAAAAACTCATAGAGGTTAAGAAAGCAACATTATGTTCTTGTTTTATTCATTGTTCATATATTATGCTTTTATTATGTTTTTAATATTATGCTTATTTATATCTAACAAAATATATTTATGTAGCTATATATATTCTTTAGAGCATATAAGTTCACTTGTTATTTAATTATTTGCAATTTATTTATTACTTATTTTATGTTATTTTAAGGCTAGTCTTTCTAGTCTTAAACTTGTCCTCATCACGTCAAAATAATTTTCTTTTTCTTTTTCTTTTTGAGAAAATGACTAGTCTATTCTTAGTCCCGGGAAGCCTTGAAGAAGCTAAAACTCTAAATACTTGACATTATTATTATGCTTATTTGTTTCTTATATTCCTTATTATCTTATCTTGTGATATTCTTATCTTTTTATATACTAATAACCATATTCATTCATGGCTAATGCATTACTATCGAAATAAAAAGAGATCTTTTTATGAAAGACTAAACTCTTAAAATTTTATCACTTAACAAATATTTTTCACCAAGACTTAGAAGAATGTTTTCAACAAATTCCTTTCAAAAATTTATATAAGCCCATCATGAAATTTCAAACTATTGGTGAAGAAATTTCTTCAAAGTTTGACAAACTTTCTTTTCAAATGACAACATGGAAACCTTGATATAGATGATAACTTGATATATATTATGACAATTTTACCAACATTCTAAACTAAGAGCTAAACAAGTTTTCAAGTTAAGGTGAAATCGATTTACAAGTCTTAGGAAACCACTTAGAGAAATAAAATTTGTCAACAATCTAAGAAAGTAAATTTTCAAAGAATAAACTCAATATATACTACAAAAGAAAACTTTTGAAACTCTATTTTTCAATTTCTAGAAATAAAATTGATAAATAAGTTAAAAAGTCCAAAATTTATTTAACTCACTTTTGATAAACTAAAGAACCAAAATATAGAATACTAAATTATGATAACGCAAGAATTTATAAGATTATTTCAACCACATAAAGAAAAGTTTATCCACAAATCCAATTTTTCAAAACCTAGGAAAAGTTGTTTTATGGAAATTAATTGGATGAGACAGCACCTATAGCATCATGCATAAATTATGAGTCTATTTATTTATCAAAGGAATTCTTTCCAAACCACATACATATTTAAGTTTTTGCTTAAACAAGCTTTGAGTGAAGGTAGAATTAGAAAATTTTGATTATAAAAGGTAGGAATTTTTGTGGTAAATCTGCACCCCTCTGATCCGAGACCCAAATGACTTTCTAACCTGAAAATAACCTTAGAAATAGATAGATCTTTTCAAGTATATCGGAAATGACATATAATCTGCAAAATTCTGAATTAAAATGAGTAAGTTATGGCCATTTTAAGTTGGAATTTTCACAAATATGATTTTTACCGCAATTAGAAGATAGATTTAGAATCTTCATATAGAAAATCTATGACTCTGTAAACCCCCAAGTTTTTTGATCAATTAAAAGCTTAGACCCTAATTAGAAGTCAACCGGATTTTCAAAGTCAACAAAACCTAGTCTATCGTAACCGCTTAAGTCCAGCATCCCGTTTAAGAAACCCTAAGAGATAGAAAGAGTTTAGTGAGTAGAATAGTTCGTAATTATCTAAGGTCGTTTAAAAAGATCAGTTTAGTAAAACCGCGACTCGTTTTGAACCCGATCGAACACAGTTCTTGAAAAACATGTCTCGGGGCTCGGAATAGTAAAAATATTCCGAATATACCGTTAGACTCGTAAAAATATAAGATTTTCAAAAATATCAATTTCATAATTTTTCGATAGCTAAAATATCAGATATCGCATTTATACGCGTAATTTCTTACTACCGGTACTTAAATTGTCATGTCTACTTTACATTACACTATTTACCACTATTCTACACTATTTCTATCTCTACTTTTCTTACAACCTACTCTTACAACCTATACCTTTATTTTTTACAATTTTCATTTCCAATACAATTTGACATCTCTCATATCTTACTTTTAAATAACCAAAAGACAAAAAAAAATAATAATAATTTCACTCCCTCTCTCCTCTCAAAATAGCGTCGGCCACCCCTCTTCTTCTTCCAATTTGTTTTATTTTCAATTTATTTAATTAACACAAATTATCTCCCACATTTTCCTATAAATACCCGCTCTTACTTCCACTTCTTCACACCTCTCTTCTACTAAAGTTACTCTATCAAAAATTCTCCAAGAATTTCCCTTAAGAATCTCTCTCAAGTTTAGTCCTTTTAGGTAAATTTTCTTCAAGACTTCCATATGTTCATTTACTTAGTATGAGCTTAGTGTATGTTTTCTAAACCATGAAGGTTAAGGAAAGTAACAATATGTTCATACTTTGTGTTTGTTCATAATCTAAATTCTTATGTTGTCTTCATGTTTATAACTATCTAATATATCTATATAGCTATATATATTATTTAGAGCATATAAGCTCATTGTCTTGCAATCTATTTACTTCCTTGCAATTTATTTACTTTCATGTTATTTTTAAGACTAGTCTTTCTAGTCTTAGACTTGTCCTCATCAAGTCAAAACATTTTCTCTTTTTTTTGGGACTAGTCTTATCTTAGTCCCGGGATACCTTGATGAAGCTAAGGTTCCAATACTTGATTTATTTCTTTATTAGCTTATTCTTTCAAGTTATTATGTTCCTTTATATTTTCATAACTTTATTATTCATATTCATGCATGAACATAATGAGTTTTGTCTCAACAAATAAATGAGAAATGTTTTCTTAAACTAAAGATTCTTTTCTAAAAAAAAAATGTAGGAAGTAAGTTTCTTAAAAGCTCATAAACATGCATAGAAATGACTTTCTTAAATAAACAAAAGGTTTTACAAAATTTCACTTTCATCAAATGCTAGAAATTCTTTTTGGAATGATCTCAAGAAATAAGAAATTATTTATAAAATTGTTATTGCTTTTAAAAGTTGTTAGAATCTAATCTTAGAAAATAAAATCATTCTTTAGAAATTTAAAGCAATTACAAGAAATTAAATTTAGGAGAAAAGAAATACTCATTTTAAATAACTTAAGATATTTTCAAGGCAAAATGAATATTTCAAAAGTTCTCAAGTTTCAAAATCTTTAAAGACCTTACTTTTTCATAATTTGAGACAACTTTATTAACTTCATACATTTGATATGAGTGAATAAATATATGTATATACATTTCAAAGGTTTATAAATTTTTGGAATATCTATCTCTTCAAAGTGAGCTTTTGTTAAAAGAAGGAATTCAAGTTTATAGAAATTCGGGGTGAATCTAGTCGCCACTTTTTTGGAACCCAAATGACTTCGTTTGTTGAAAATAAGTTTAGAAATAGATAGATCTTTTCGAATAGGTAGAAAATGATATTTTATGTGAAATTCCGAGTTAAAATGAGCAAGTTATGGCCATTTTAAGTTGGAATTTCTTCTTATACGATTTTACCACGAGTTTAAGAAAAGTTTAGAATCTTCAAGAATAGAAGTTTCATGAAAGACTCATTTTGTGTATTTCATCTTGTATAGGTGAAGAAGAACCCGAGATCATCTTCTCGGAAGATTACTTCGATTAGGATCTACCGATATGGAGTGAGTTAATCTTTTACTAAGTTACATTTCCTTGTTCGTGCTTGTAAATAGTGGCATTAGAAATTAAGGAAAAGATAAACGAACAATTGCTATGTAACTTGAATTTATGAGTGGTTGAATGTAAGTTAAGAATATCAAAAGATGATATGTTTAAATAAAGTGTGATTCTTGTATTGATAAGAGGAAATTGTTGTTGATCGCCTTTAACTTGAACTCAACATTATTTGGTTAAATGCATATTGAAATTAATTCATGCATATCATACTTGTGAGTCACATTTGTTTCACTACTATTTTCCATGTGGGGAAACGAGGAAGTGGTAGTGGTGGCTAGTAGGACCCGGAAAGTCTACATGGGCCAATAGGAGCCAAGAAGTCTATAGGGCAAGCAGGAGCCAGCAAATCTGCAAATATTGATGGTTGTATGGGCTTGTAACCTCCCAACCCTTGACATGGAGGGTGTAAAATCCATGCTACACTAGAATTCTGGTTAATCTTGCTTGCTCATGTGATTGGTGCATTCTCATATGCTTGATTTAAATAACTTGTTTGCTATATGAAAATGTTCTATAGATAGGAATAATCTCACTAAGCTAGATTTGCTTATATCTTTATAGGTTTTTGTTACAGTATGATTATCTGTGGTTGGCCCCAATAAGCCCTGTATGCCAGGTACGAGTTTAAGCTACTAGGAGTTTTTGGGAGAAGTTTTATGTATTTTAGTTTTAAACATAGACTTCTAAGAAAATCTCTATAGTAGGCTTATGTTGTAGTTATGATTACCTTGTTAATAGTTTAGTTGAAATAAGACTTTTAGGCCGGGAATGCTCCTAAGATGATGTAAGAAATTATTATTTGAATGAAGATCTTATGTTTATTTATATAAGTTCATGCTTGCTTTTATTATCTACTTAAACGTAATACCCCTGTGAGTCTCCTACTATCTTGAAAGCACGTCTTGCATGTGATATCGAAGCTCTGGCATGACTAAGGTTGTTATTCATTAGCTTTAATATTATATGCGGCAGACTGCCATGTTTAGGGTACCCTCCGGGGTGTGACAGACTCTGTTTGGGTATTTCATCTTGTTTAGATGAAGGAGGGACCAATATCGTTTTCCCGAAGGACTGCTTCAATTATGAGCGATCGCCATGGAATTAGTTGATCCCTTATTAATTATATTTCCTTGAATGTGTTTGTAAGTAATAGCACTAGAGATTAAGGAAAGATAAAAGAATAAATGTTTTGTGAATTAAATGCAATGTTGAATGATGTGGATGTTAAATAAGAAGTTAACTATATCGAAAGAAGGTTTGATGAATAATTTATGTTCTCTTGCAATGGTATGATGAATATTGTTTTGGTCACCATTAACTTGAAATTAACAACAATTGGATAGACCAATAATAAAAACGATTCATGCATGATATATTGTGAGTCACATTTATTTTTCGCTACTATTCTTCGTGTAGGGAAATGAAGAGTTGTAGTGGTTGCTAGTAGTAGCCGAAAAGTCTACATGGGCAAGTAGGAGCTGGTAAGTCTACAAATAGTGATGGCCGAATAGGCCGGTAACTACCCAACCCCCGACATAGAGGGCGGAAAATACATGCTACACATGGTTTCCAATTAATCATGTGTATTTTGATTGCTCATGTGATTGTTGCATACACATATGATTGTCTAAAATACTTGTATGTTTTATGGAAATATTTTGAAGAAGGGAGTTATATCACTAGGCTAGTTTTGCTTATATCCCTATAGCTTTTTGTTGTAGTTTGATTACTTGTGGTTGGCACCAAGGAGCCCCTTTTTTCAGGTACGAGTCAAAGTTACTAGGAGTTTTTGGAAGAAGTTTGCATATTTAGTTTTTGGGTGTAGACTTCTAAGAAAAATCTCTATGGTAGGCTTTTGATATATTTATGTACTTTTTTCTTTTGTTGCCTTATAATAGCAAGACTATAAGGATGGGGGAATGCTCCTAAGAAGTTGTAAGAATTTTGAACTTCATGATTATTATATGATTATCTTTATAAATTCTTGCATGCTTTTATTATCTACTCAAATGTAATAACCCTTTAAGTCTCCTACTATCTTGGAAGCATGCCTTGCACGTAATATCAAAGCTCTTGCGTGATTAAGGTTGTCATTCATCCGCTTTAATATTATGTGCGGTAGACTGCCACGTTTAAGATATCTTTCGAGGCGTGACATCCATGATATTACAAACATTTGTTAAAGGATGTGCTTCTATTGCTAGCCTTTTAAGTTCTGTTCAAGGCTGATTCATTTTGAATGGTCTAATGTGTGTCTGTTCAAGCCCTCGATGAGGGGAAAATTATAAGTTCCTTATTTATTTCACATAATATAAAATAAGCATGGCCTATGTTATCTTAAACATATATCTATTTGAACTTAATAGGCAACATACATCCTCTCTAATGTAGCAACTTTTGTAAGAAAAGTGAGAAACTTATTAGACATAGAAAACCATTATCTAAGCATACATATTGTATATTGGCCAATCTCAAGAGGGCATAGGCATGAATATTTAAGTACTTAAATTCTCAATCCCTCGCAAAGAGCTTTTAATTGTTAGTTAGGCCTCTAGACCTCCATTGTTGTATAATCATATTTGCTATATATCTTGTACATTTTAAATTTCACCTTTGTTTCCAATAAGTTAAACTTTGATCTTTAGATAAAAAGGTAAATTGAACGTCAAATCATCTAATTTTTTAGCATCTATTATTTATTTGAACTTATAGGTAAGATTCTACATTATAATTAAAAGAAAAACGTAATGTATCTCTTTAACTAGTAGAATCATCATACATAAAACAACATAATTAAAAATAAACCAAGCAAACATTGCCACACATTGTTTAGATTTGTTTGGACACAAAATAAATTAATAACATTAATGAAGACGTAAATGCAAGCCACTCATATGAAAAATACATCAACTCCTTTTGTCATGCACCATATTGTTATATTCCTTTCTTGTTTCGTGAGAAATTTCTGGTGATGAACCTGGTGATTGATCCTTCTTTTCATCTTTCTCTTTGATCACGAAATAAGTGGTTGTGGCAGCTGATGAAATGTTAGTTGAACAGGTGTATTGTCAGTAGAAGTCCAATTTCTTTGACCTGACCTTTCATTGATGCTGCTAATAGATTGAGAGGTAGAACCAACTGCATATTCATCGGATACTTTTTCAATGGTTTTCTCTCCTGTAAGCACACTCACTACATCAGACATTGTTGGTCTCAGAGAAGGAGAAAGACTAACACACATCATTGCTAAGAGCAAAACTGATTTGGCTTCATTGGACTCTTGCTCAGTGAGATCATCCCTCAAATCCTCGTCCACCAAATTCATGGATTTTCCTTTTTGATGCAAGACATATGCCTGAAAAATGAATAAGTTATTACTATCAAATGTAGTTATCATCAAAATTCCTTAACAACCAAAAAAGTCGAATTCAATTCTATATTATTTATTACAAAAATACTTTACAAGGCAAATATAACATATTAGATATTCCACAAAAATAGTTTGGATTATATTAACAATTAAATCTAATTTACAAAGAAAAACTTTGATTTCTCAAGGAATTTATTCAAAGATAAAGAAATTAGAAAAATAAATTATTCCTTACGCTGTCTAACAAAAATTCGCTTTCTTCACTTTGTTTATACTCAGCATTTTTTCTTCCACTAACAATTTCAAGTAAAACAACTCCAAAACTGTAAATGTCAGCTTTAGGGGATAATACTCCTTGTGATGCATATTCAGGTGCCATGTATCCACTGAAATGAAGATTAGTTAAGATATTTCCTCATTCAAACAATTTTCAAATGTAAGAGAATATGCCAATCATATGTGCAAACTATGATTATACTTACGTTGTACCTCCAACTTTCACAATGGTTGCTGGATCATCTATGATATATATTTTTGCCAATCCAAAATCAGATATTTTTGCATTAAGCTCCCGATCAAGCAATATGTTACTAGCTTTGATATCTCCATGAATCACGTTGAGATGTGATTCTTCATGAAGATACTTCAAACCCTTAGCAATATCATTGCAAATTTTGTATCTGACTGTCCAATTAAGTTTCTGTTTTGAGTTTGGATCTACAAGTTGAGAAATTCATTAAAACCATTTAAGAAAGAATCAAAAAGTCATTGTCATAAACCAAAATATTTGAGCAGTAGGAAATTGAAAATGAAAAATCAATCTTGGTTAGGATTAAACGTAATGGCTATGGTAAAATGTTAAGAGTATTTTAATTCATATAAGTTGAAGGGTCCTTGATTAATTTCATCATTACTAACATATTGAAAGAAATGGCTAATGTCAAATTTGGTACTTGAACTTAACTTATATATACAATTTACTACTAGAAGTAGGCAATTTAATACATAACCAAAGTTTTCATGTTTATTAAAACTATCTTTTTGAAAGAGTTAACTCCATTTATACAGCTGAAACTCCTAGCAAGTAGGGAAGTAACACGTAATAAGCAATAAATAGAAACACTGGAAAGTTAGAAATTAAGCAAGCAAAAAATACATATATTAAAGTTGTTAAGTTAATATACCTACTAATTGTATGATAACACTTATTTAGTTGCCTAATTTTTATTGGTTTTTTGACATGTGTCTCTTTATCTTTCATTGCAATGCGAGCTCAGTTAACATAGTTAGAAGGTAGTATTAGTGAACTTGAAAGCATTTATCATTAAATTAACTATTTTAAAGTTTAAATCGTTAATTCTATATTTGAAGAAAGTGTTAGGTACAAATGCGACATTAATCATAAAAGAAATAAATAGAACAGGATGAATGTTGGCATACCAAATAGGACATCGGCAAGAGATTTGTTTTCCATGTATTCATATATTAATAGATGAATCCATGGCCAGAATAACCTCAAGCAATTTGACAAAGTTGGGATGTCTCAATGATTTCAAGGAATTAATTCACTTCTAAACTCTAAAATTCCTTGTTTCGATCGGGGAGATAGCTTCTTCATCTTCACTGCAATAACTTGGCCACCTAGTTCAGCCTGTTGTTTCAACTGAAGCATATTAAAAAAGCTAACCAATAATTTAGAAAAATCATTCATTAGTTTTATATGTGGTTCAAAGTGTTTAATGATAGAGAAGTATACATATTACTATCATTAAAATGCCATCTGAAAATGATGAGAACCACTAGAGTTTAATGATAATATATAACAAGGAAATTCTCTTTCATTTTGGGAAATTGGGAGTGCATTAATAAAATCAATATTTAAAGTTAAATGATGAAGCGGTGGACTATTAAGCATTTTAGATACATCAATGATAGTGTTTACCTTTGTCTGAACTTACTTTTGGACATCTCTTTTAATTTCATGATGATCACAAATATGTATTTATATAGAAAATACTTACAAAATGAAAACAATGGACATAGAATGATAGAAGGATTAAGGTACAACACAACCTTGTACACTACTCCAAAACCTCCACCCTCCACCGCCTATCTCCCTTTTGTGACTGAAATTTTGAGTTGCTTTTATCAACTGTTTGACTGTGAACTTTTTCCCTTGAATATCTATGCGTTTTTCTATATAAAGATAAGTAAATTAATAGTTAAAAGCATTATAAACATCTCATATGCTTCTTTAAAAAGAGATACTCATCTATATCTTACCATACAATTCCTTGTCTCCAATCCAACCTCGTTGCCATGCAAGGGCCAGTATAATCATCCCAAGGAGCACAATGCAAACCAATGCAACGAATGCGATCTGAACAGGACTTAGGGGAGGTCGTTTGACAACTAAATGCAAACAAATTTTAATTATAGTAAACAAGGATTGGAAAATTATAGGATATAACATGACAGCTTCTCTAAAATGGGACTGCAAAAACTCCAAAGAAGGATATATAGCAAATGAACCATACAAAATATAAGATTACAACAAGAATCAAACCAATAAATTATTCCAAAAAGCCACTCTATATTGTGATTTTATATTTTTCTAAGGTCTACTAGCAATGAAATATTTGTGTTATAGGGAACAGTCGCAAAAGTTGTGGGGCTCATACCACTAATCATATCAATAAGAATGCAACAAAAAAGGTTAAGATGTGTATGAATATTATTAATAGTAGATAGAAGTTTGCTGGACTAATATTTCATAATAAATTCGTGCAAATGAATCACCATGTCTAGGATAGACCAAATAGCCAAAGTGTAACAAAAGTCATTGCAAAATTATTCATTTAAAGAAGACTTGAAATTAACACATTAAACTCTTGGGAAGGATGAAAAATATTGTTAGTTGGTCTAATAGCACATTTGAAGAAAGATAGTTTTTGATAAAAGTGAATATATGATTTCTTACCACGAGTCACAGCAATTCCTGAAATAAGAACTCCATTGAAATAATTAGCGTCCACCAAAGTTCCTTTCCCTGCCCAGTATAAGTGAATCTCCAATGTATGGTCCTTAACATCTACGGGAAACCATAGAGATACATCCTTGGCTGGTCGTCCAGCCTTACCAACGATGTCAAAATCCTTTTTTACCTGCTTCTTCTGAAATGGTAACATTGACTTGTATTGTTAGTTTTTACTGACATGATAACATTTCGTTAATAAGTAGACTGTTACACGATATTGGATTAATATTTTAATCAAAGTTCAAAAAAGAATGAAACATTCTAGTAGTGTTAAAAGAGGATAAAAATTATCAAAATGCTGCAAATAGAAGAGATTCTTTGTATATTGATAATATGACATGTACCATAGGAATGCTTATTGCCATGTGCCATATTAGTAATATTTGGAAGTTATAACAATACTTTAACCATATTATTCATTTGTTCCATTTTTTATTAGTTATCTTCACCTTATATAACTTTTTCCCCAATTCATCTGATTCAACAATAAATATATGTTCATCTTCAAATGTAAATGATATGTTTGACGCCTTGTAACTGATTATGTACTCTAAGAAAAAGGTATATATATTTATTTTTTTCATATTCTAACTAGTGATTGGAGAATACCTATTGACATATCCTTAAAAATTATAAATACCACGATCTTATGGTTACCTTCTACTTTTAGATGAAATAGGCACACTCCATCAAAATCAAAATATGGATAATGCTTCAATAGACAATGTTTTACCTGAATATAGATATCAAAGATTCTCTTCCTTATGCTGCTGTAATCCTCATCCTTAATATATTCTATTTCAGCAAAGTGAAGGGTGACATTGTACTTTCCGTTGTGGAAGCAAAATCCATAATATTTTAAAGAGACAGGACAGACGCGAGCAGTTGCGAACATAGTCGTATCCGAAAAGCCCAATGCACATGACAAGTTCTTCGCATATTCGTCTGAATATGATAGTCCTCTGCAGCTATAAGCCAATCCATGGACTGATTATTACCTTGCCAGTGGACAGTGTCGTTGTCCTTGTGGTATTGTTTTCCTTCATGCTCTAACTCTCCACCTCCACAGTTAATGAACAAGGACGTGCGATCTGGAATCCCATGGTATTAGTGGCCATAATAATATATGGTGACTAATATCGCAATCACGTCGTCAGGTTCCATTAAAGAATATCATGCAGTACTTGTTAATTGTTAAAATAAAATGAAAAAAAAAATGCTTTCATGCGTTTTACCTTTGGTTTTAAATGCTACAGGAATATATATTATATAATATATAATTGGATTATTTTATTAGATTTTCAGCAAATAAATGCTTCTGCTTATATCCATAACAAATTGATTCATTAGATTTTTGTTTACGTGTACCATGGAACCATGGAAGGCAAAACCCTATTGTTATTTAATGTTCATATATGGGTCTATTTGGATGGTTTGTTTTTCATTTGTATCTGTATATTTATTTATATCGAAATGATATATGTGAATATATCTGATTTGCATTTATATTTATATATATTTATCTATTTGATTTTTTTATGAGAACTGTAAACTTTTTTTATCTATATATATAATATTTTTTATAAACAATTTATTAGAAAATTTTTTGAAAAAGTATTTGTATATGATGAAAAAAACTAACCAAACAGATCCAGTCCTGGAATTTGCAATGAATGCCTTAGCATTGGATATCCCCGCCCTTTTTTTTTTCTTCTTAATATGTTAACTTCATTACTTGTAAAATAATTATTCTCTTATTTGATATGTCAGAAATTATACTATAAATAATGCCATTGATAAAGAACTTATATGCCTTTGTATCACTAGAGAAATTACTATTCCAATACAATATAACTAGAGGTGGGCAAGTGGGTTAAACGGGCCAATCCGGCCCGGCCCACTTTGGCCCGTGGGTTAAACGAGCCAAAAAATTTTGGCCCACTTTAAAAACGGGCCAAAATTGCCTAACCCTAACCCAACCCACTTTAGCCCGTGGGTTAAACGGGCCAGCCCACTTTTTAAACCTTTTAACCCACTTACATATTTTGTGAGTTAAATGGGCCAAGTTGACCCATTTAACTTATTTATACTAATTAAATAAGATATATATAATAAAAAAGAGAGTTTTATAAGGTTATATATATTAATGATTAATTTCATATTATTTTAATTACTTTTTATATAAAAATAAGTTTTCTAAAATAACTTATTAGATAATATATTTCATTTAAAACAATAATAATATATTTTATAAAATTTTATGGTGCGTGTGCATCAATTTGTCATTCTTTGTTATAATTAACACATATATTTAATCTCAAGTATAAAAAATCTCAAGAATAACCTTCATTAATATATATTTACCCTATAATTATTTATTTTATTTTTATAAAAGTGGGTTGGTGAGTCAACCCACTTAACCTGCCGGCTAGCCCACTTTGGCTCGCGGGTTAAGTGGGTTGAGTAAAATTAACCCACTTTTAAACGGGCTAAAAAAAGCTGGTCCTAACCCGTTTTTAAAGTGGGTTAAACGGGCTGGCCCGCGGGCCATAGCCCATTTATCCAGCTCTAAATATAACTATTAATCTAGAGTTACCAAATATAATAAATTAATTATTTTTAATTCCAAACCTATTGTACTGCAATAAGCTAAACAAAACCTATGTCTTTTACAATTGACAGTTCAAATATAGTAATACCAATTTAAATATCTTATTGAATTTTCAAACGTAGACTTTAGTACTTAACTCTATCAAGCCCCACTTGATAGATATGCCATTGGACATGCAACACATGTTAAAATATAGTAGTATCCTGTACTTTCCTTTATATAGTCTTAATTCCAAGTACATGTATAAATAAAGGCACGTATTCGTACAAGCAGAACAATATTGATGTTATTCCCTTATTCCACATTGAGTGAGATCCTGTCTTCCAATTCTCTACTAGTATCATTTGCAATATAACATATATTTTAGTAAGAAAATCTATATTAATGTACGTATTTGTCTGCATATAAAAGCAATTGTGTATGTATGTGATAGTATATTATACACGTAGGCCGTGTTTACAAGGTCCACATAGTTATATCGAAATATAAGAATAAAAACACATCTTAAGGTTTTAACAATAATTTTTCTAAACTAACAGTAATGGTGAAATTATTAACAATAGCCATGACGTAATTACAAAATATTTAATAATAACATTTCATGTGATTGATTGTCTTTGCAAAAATATGTTGAAAATCTTTCCCATGCTTGAAATTGATACAGGTTAAATAAGATTAAGTCACCTTATCCAAATGTATCTCACAATATACAATTCATGCTTTTGTATGATATGGCTTACGTTCATATAATTAGTTAAGCAACATACTAAGAGAATTATTGCTTTACATCAATAATTTTCTTTGTTACGATATTTATTGAATAACACTTGATGACATGATATAAATTGAATATACTTCAATGATACAATACTGGTTGAATATGATTTGGTGGTATGACAATTGACGAACCTATGGCACAATGTTATATATTAGAGTCAGGTATATATTGTTTGATCACGTCGTATCCAACTAAATAACCAATGAAGTTTTAAATAAAGCTCGACATGTACTGTATGAGGCCTTTCATCCATTGAAAGTCATCACTACCACACACTGTAAACAAAAGGATTTACTCAAGAAAAAAGCCCTCCTCTACCATTTGTGAATTAAGAGATAAACGAACTGTTACGCGGGTAATGGAGATAGTAATACAAATTTAGCGTTTGGGGTTTATAGATAACACAGCGTGTATTCAGCTAGGGTGTGTTTAACTATGGATGCTTATTGTACAACCTAGGAACCAATGGAAGAGATTGCGTCCTAATCCAAGGATAGCTGGAAGATCGCAAACAATGTTTGCATGGTATATCTATAACATCCTGAAACTTTATCCACTGAGATATGGTCTGCTTTCACCACACGCCATACGGTTTTATCCTTTTTGTGTCAGTCCTTTCTAAGGGATCATCCACTCTAAGATTACTCTGCTTAGAGTATGCTTAACTTAAGCCACCACATCCTTTGTGTTTAGAGTTCCATCATTTATATTTGAGGGGTATTACATACTCCGTCACTTATAGAACTGATGTCCTCATCAATTTCGCTACACAGGTCTAGAACCATACCAAGCAGGAAAGACACTCCTCCACCCAAGGCCGCTGAACCACTCTGATACCACTAATATATCCCAAAACACCGCCTACTTAGGATTGAGGGTGAGAAAATTAAAGAGTTTTGATTTTTATTTTGTTACTTTCTCTCTTTTGTACTCCATTATCGACATATAGTGAATTCTCTCTCATCTACCTATGGTTTTTCTCAATTTGGTTTTCCACATAAATCTTCTGTGTGCTTTATCATTTTTTTCGTTGTTGCCATTGTTTGTCTTCAAACAAGTGGTATCAGAACTAAGGTTTTGGTTTCCTTTTCGCTACAATAATAACTGTTAAGTTTGATATTTCGTTCTTGGATCGCAGCACCAGATTTTCTTGGAAGAGGTGGAGAATGTTTTGTGTCGATTGAGCCCTTTTATGGGTTTTGTGGAAGAAATGAATAATGTTTTGTTTTTATGTCGAAGCTCCTAAATTCGTGTCAAGGTAGAGATTGTTGGAGTTTGTGACCCATTTTCAGTAGCCGTTTTTCATAGTCAAATGTATAATGAATGAATATTTGACTATACATTTAAGAGTCATAAATTTTGGTATTTGTATAATGAATGAATATTTAACTATATATTTATTATTCATTCATTATACATTTAAGGGACATAATTTTGGTATTTATTGTCGGCTAGCTGTATACACATATAAATACGTGTTTTGTTAGGATTTGTATGAAAGTAAGAAAATGAGAGAGTTTTGATTTGTATTTTGTTACTATTCTCTTTTGTTCTCCATTGTCGACATATAGTGAATTCTCTCTCATCTGCACATGATTTTTTCCGATTTGGCTTTTCTACGTAAATCTTATGTGTTGTTTTATCATTTTTCGTTTTTGCCATTATTCATCTTATAACAAGAAGGTTTTTGGTTATAGATGGTGCAAAAGCTCATTTGTGTTATCCTTCACAAGACCTATTGGATTTCTCTCCATTGAAGGTATACTCCAGACCCTAACAATGGTATCAGAGCCGATGGTTCGACTAGGAATCTTCCGTGGTTGGCCCACCATGTAGAAGGAAGAGTTTTCTGGCATAACTCGTATGTGAAAACCCATGGTGAGTAGATAGGACCACTAACAAAGTGGGTTTAATGGAGTTAGTTTGACAAGCTCTTGTAGAGAGGGATTATGGCCTAGCCCATTATAGAGACTCACACTTGAGAGGGAGATTGTTAGAGTACAAGTGTGAGAAACCCACATGGGAAATATGGGACTTGTGTGAAGAGTTTATAAGAGGAAAGACCCATTAATCCATTACCTTAAGGTTTTGGGTTATAGATAGTGTCTAAAGCCTAATAGTGTTATCCTTCACAAAGCCCATTGGATTTCTTCTGTAAGCCCCCAAATTTTTCGATTATGGTTTTGGAATATCAAATCGAAAACCCTAAAGCCTAGCCCAAGATAAAACCGAACCTTGAGCAATTTCGATCACGGAATTTCATAGGAGAAATTTCAAAAACAAAATAGAAAGTTCAATAATCAATCAATTCGAAAATCCGAATACGAAAGGATCCGCCTATCCGATCCCTAAGTTAAACCTTTCAATTCCTAAGGAAAAGATGAGTTAAACCCTAACCCTAGTCAAACCGGAACTTTAAAAGTCAACAAAGGTCAAGACAATCAAACAATTTCAACTTCGGCAATCCCGCGTTCTCAAACCCTAGAAAATGAAATTAAGTTAGTAGCTTAAAATGGTTCGTAATAATATAGGGTAACATAAAAATATCAGATTCGCGAATTTCAAGTGTCCTTCGGACTCGAACGAGATCAGTTCTCGAAAAGCGTATACCGGAGCTCGAAATATTAAAAATATTCCAATGACAACAAAAGACTCATAATTAAACAAGGATTTCAAAAATATCAGTTTTAGAAATTTTCGGTAACTAAAAATAACAGATATAGCTCGTTTACGCGTATTTTTATTACTATCGGTATTTTATATATCTAGTCTACTATTCATGGTACTATTCCTACTATTCATTACTATTCACCTATCTCTACTTTTTCTTACACCTATTTCTTACTACCTACATACCTATTTTCTTATTTTTAACTTTTCCAATACAACTTTATTTCACATCTACTTTATACTTTATTTCTTTTCTTTAAAATTTACAAAATAAATAAAAATCCTCCATCTCTCTTCCCTTTAGGCGCCGGCCCCCCTCTCTTCTACACTCAATTGTTTTTCTTTTTCAATTATTTTATTACACTCAAAATTCACTCCAAAAATTCTATAAATACCCCCTTCCTCCTTCATTCTTTCACACACATTTTACGTAACAAAACTCTACCAAAATACTCTCTCAAAACCTCTCTCCAACAAATCTCTCACAAAATACTCTCTACCCATTTATACTCTTCAAGAAAAATATAAAACACAAAACCCATTCATCTCTTTCAAAACCTTCCATTAAACCTTAGGTAAAATTCTACTTAAATTTCTTCATCATGTTCATACAACTTAGCATGAGCTTAGTGTATGTTTCTTAGGCTCATATGAGTTAAAGAAGTAACAATATGTTCATGCTTTGTTTTTGTTCATGTTCCTATTTTACATTATGCTATTATGTTGTTGTTGTTATTGTTATTATTTTTGCTCTAATCTAGCTTATATAATATTATGTATACTATGTATATATATATATATA
Organism: Combretum micranthum; assembly: GCA_024138025.1. Classification (NCBI taxonomy): domain Eukaryota; kingdom Viridiplantae; phylum Streptophyta; class Magnoliopsida; order Myrtales; family Combretaceae; genus Combretum; species Combretum micranthum. Next base: position 29,654 of record JAMXBD010004255.1, on the reverse strand, counting down.
TATATCTATTTAGAGCATTTAAGCTTATTTGTTATTTATTTATTTCCAAGTCTTGCAATTTATTTATTTACTTGTTTTATGTAATTTATTAAGACTAGTCTTTCTAGTCTTAAACTTGTCCATATCAAGTCAAAATAAATTTCTTTTCTTTTGGGACTAGTCCATTCTTAGTCCCGGGTTGCCTTGATAAAGCTAAGGCTCCCAATACATGATCGGGATACCTTGATGAAGCTAAGGTTCCCAATGCTTGATTATTTATTTATGTTTATTTACTTACAAGTATCTATTTCTACCTTACTATGTTTTATCTTTACTTTTACAATGCTACATAATCATATTCATGCATGATTAAGAATGTTGTTGTCTTAAAAAAAACAAAATAAAAATCGGTTCTTTCAAAAGTAAACTAGATTTCTTAACAAAAGAAAATTTTCTCAAAAGATCTAAGTTTTGTTTTTCCAAAGGATAAGCTAATCATAAATTCTAAAGGAATTAGTAATGAAGATCTCATCAAAATAATAAAAGGAACTCATTTCTTTTAAAAAGCTAAATATTCCATTAAGATAAAGAATTTTTAGTCTTGAACTAAAGACTTGAACTCAACTAATCTTTTAATAGGTTCATTTTAGACTTTGAAAATCACATACCATGAAAGCATCTTCAAACTTGAATTTTATAGTCGTTATTATCCTTTCAAGATTAAAAATGAAGTTTTACTAAATTTTAAAGTTAACAAATCTTTATTAAGAAAGCTTTTCTTATAAACTCGTCTAGAGAAGCTATACTATCATTTAACAAATATTAAGAATAAAACAAGTTTTTCAAACCAAGATAACAACAATTTACTATTTTGAAAACCAACTTAGAAAAAAATAAAATTTGTCAAGAAAATAAAAGTTTTAAAGGTATATCTATTTTCTAAAAGAGGGAAATGACTTAAAAATAAAAAGGAAAGCACACATTTAACACAACTTCAAATATTCAAAGCTTAAAAGAATATTTTGAAAAGCTTATTTTCAATCACTAGAAATAAAGTTGGTAGATAACTTAAAGAACCAAAATTTTTGAAAACGAATTTACTTTTGAAAATGAAATAATAAATAAAACATTTATTCATAACAACTCAAATATATTTTGTTTTCACAATTCAAAAGGAGAAATTTTCGAAAGTCTTGTCTTTTAAATCTCTAAAGACAAATTGTTTATAAAATATCAATCTTGAGACAACACTACAAAAATCATGCATACATATGAGTATAAATAAATGTCCAAAGGATTTTTCAACTATATATATATATCCATATACTTTTCTTAAGGAATTTTGAGTAAAGTAAAAGTTTGGAAAAACCATATTTTGAAAGCTATAAATTCGTAACTATTCTGTACCGTGTTAGTTTGCAACCCAAATGGCTTTTTATGACAAAAATAACCTTAGAAATGGATAGATCTTTTCGAGTAGGTAGAAAACGATATATTATAAGCGCAATTTCGAGTTAAAATGATCAAGTTATGGCCATTTTAAGTTGGAATTTCCCTTTACGCGAATTTTAACGATCTTATGATATATTTTATGATAAGTACAATAGAATCAACAAGAAATAATCATTATGGGTATTCTTCTTGATTAGGTGAACCCGAGGAGGAGTATTCATACCCGGAGGATTATTTTGATTAGTGGATGTATCGATCGACTCATCCGTAAGAAAGATAGATCCTCATGGCCAAGTGAGTTTATTTCCTACCTTTTTCGTACTTGGTTGTGCTTGTAGCTAGAAGCATTAAAAGTAGGAAAAGATGAAATGAATTATGAATGATAATGTTGATTGAAAGAATGATAAGCATACCGAGACATAAATCGTTGTTAATTAATGTTTTGCTATTATTCTGTTGGAATGTGTGTAAATTTTGTGATCACGTTTAAATTTCTTTAAACATATACTATGAATTATATTAATTGAATCATGCATATCACGTAGTTAATTTCATTACATGAGCTGCTAATCTCGATGGGACAAGAGTTTAGTAGCCGGGTGTGCAGTAGCCAGAAATCTGCAAGATATGCGATAGGTGCCTGGAAGAACTATTTTAAGATAGGCGATAGGTGCCTGAAAGAACTATTTTGTGATGGCTAGTAGGAGCCTGAAATAAACTACATGAGTTGGATTTTAAGTTGAGTTTTAAAGAACCTGGAACACCTAACCCTAAATGGAGGGGTAAATCCATTCAAACATATGATTTCCGGTAGATCATATGTATTGCTTGATCACGTGTTTGATGCATTCATATGCTTGTTAATAACTTGTTTGAATTTATTTATACAAGTACGATGATTCAGGAATATTCTCACTAAGCTAGTAATGCTTATACTCCGATAGATCTTTGTTGTAACAGGATAATATCTTTTATGCCCGATGACTTCATATACTCAAGTGGGATGATGTTCTAGTCAAGCTTGTGGAAACCTTTTTGAAGATCATAGGTTAATTATCCTTTAATACCTTTTGGTGTTAGTATTATTTGGTTATGGGAAAGATTAAGTTGTTATTATAATTGTTTGGAGAATTATAAGAGAAAGACCCCTAAGATGATGTAAGGATTCTATTCTATTAATGATAAATTTGATGTTTATTTAGATTCTTGTATTGCTTTATTTACTATCTCAAACTATACATCCCACCAGTGTCTTCTATTGTTGTGATAGACGTCTTACATATGGTGTTGAAAACTTTCACATGACTTCGGGAAGTCATTCCTAAGTTTTAATACTGTATGTGGTGGACTGCCACGTTTAGGGTACCCTTCGGGGCGTGACATCTCCCCCTTGAAGGCATACTCTAAATCCCTAACAATTACATATAAATATGTGTTTTGTTAGGGTTTGTATAAAAGTGAGAAAATTAGAGAGTTTTGATTTATATTTTGTTACTTTCTCTCTTTTGTACTCTATTATCGACATATAGTGAATTCTCTCTCTCTCTGCCCGTGGTTTTTCCTAATTTGGGTTTTCCACGTAAATCTTATGTGTGCTTTATCATTTTTTTCGCTGTTGCCATTGTTCATCTTCAAACAAGTGGTATCAAAACCGAGGTTTTGGTTTCGTTTTCACTACAATGGCAACCGTTAAGTTTGATATTCCGTTCATGGATCATAGCACCAGATTTTCTTGGAAGAGGTGGAGAATGTTCTATGTCGATTGAGCCATTTTATGGATCTTGTTGAAGAGGTGAACAATGTTTTGTTTTTATGTCGAAGCTCCTAAATCTGTGTCAAAGTAGAGATTATTGGAGTTTGTAACCCGTTTTCAGTACCAAGTTTTCATAGCCGTTTTTCGTATAATGAATAAATATTTGATTATACATTTATTATTCATTTATTATACATTTAAGAGTCATAAATTTTGGTATTTGTATAATGAATGAATATTTGACTATGCATTTATTATTCAATCATTATACATTTAAGGGATATAATTTTAGTCTTTATTATCAGCTAGCTGTATACACAAATAAATATGTGTTTTGATAGGATTTGTATGAGAGTGAGAAAATGAGAGAGTTTTGATTTGTATTTTCTTACTTTCTCTCTTTTGTACTCTATTATCGACATATAGTGAATTCTCTCTCCCCTGCCCGTGGTTTTTCCTAATTTGGGTTTTCCACGTAAATCTTGTGTGTGCTTTATCATTTTTTTCGTTGTTGCCATTGTTCATCTTCTAACAAAAACGACATTTCAAAAATTAAAATGGAATTTACAAGATATTTTGCAAATGAATTTTTCAAGGTAAAATATATTAAGATGCCTTCTTCATTAACATATCCTAATGAAGAAAGATTTCTTCTCATTTCATTACTCAAATTCGGCAGATCAATTCTCCAAGTTATGATCGAATTTTCATCTTAAGAGGCAGTTAATATTTTCGCTATTTTTTTTATAAAGGGAAACATCGAAAAAATATTTAATTTTTGGAGGGAAACACTCTTGAATTAATATCATAAATATACACATTGAATCCAAGTTTGACTTATATCTTTCAACTGTCATATCGTTGCAGTTCTTAAAAATTCCTATGTTACAAAGCGGTCCCGACCATGTCAAAATGTTAAGATCAATGGCAACATTCATGCTTTCATGCTATCTACTGTAAATCACAACAATATGCAATATGAAAATTCTATAATCCCATCATTAATTTTGATGGGATCGGTCCCGTCAACATTCAGTAGCTCACGTTATACTTAATCATGATCAAACCACTAAAGTAGTTAATATTTCAATTCTTGTATTTATTTTAACAGTTAAATGACGAAACCATACAAGCTCCCTAATAATACTGGAGACTTACTTATACAAAAATTCGAAAACAATAGTGTTTGATGAAACTTACATTCTTATAAGAAGAATTTGTGTTTCTATGAGTAAAAGATGTTGAGTTACTTTTAGATCTTTACAGTGGTCGATCCTATTATTTATTTATTTATTTTCCTCAAATTTTAGAATCGTTTACCATGTCAAGTTATATATTTTATGAAGTATTATAAGAAGAGTTTTCGTGTCTTATATGACATATTGAAAGGGACTAACTTCTGTGGATAACATCTGATTAACTATGAGGAATACATAAGATGGTCAAGCTCTTATATACAACTTTATGCCATCTTATTTTCTTGCTCTCATTACTTTAAACTTTGTTTTAAAACTAATAAAAGCTTGGAGTTTAGGTAGTTGATTAGAAATCAATAGGCGATTATCAACTAAAGATTCTAATGATATCGGACTAATCGGTTTGAATTTTAAGATATGAAAATATTTTGTTTGGAGAAAGTTTATGTTATATTAACATTGTTGTTTATTTCAATTTGAATGATAAGTGCTAAACACTTTGGACTAGCTCCACAAATAGCCTAGATCACGAAAATATAATTATATTCTTTGTTGTCCACAAAATTTTAAAAGTTTTTGATGATCCAAATAACGCTAGCAAATAGAAATGCCTAATGTAATATTTATCAATAAGCAAAGCTAATTAGTCAAGACATGTGCTAAGCAAAATTCTTACGATTTCCTTTCATGCAAGATGGTGCCTTAATGTTGTCTCGTGGTGCCTGAATGTCCTTCCACCTACAAGCATATTATACAGTGGTTAAAATTTGTTAAAGAGAGTATTCATTACTAAATTATCTATTATCATGTTGGTTGCAACATTTAAAATTTAAAAACTTGCTCCTTTTAAAAAAGAGAAATAGTTGAATGTAGAAATTATGCAGTTGATTAATAGCAATTTATATTTTTGAACAATAATGAGTTTATATGTTTTTTATTGATAAAATTGAATATGACAAAAAACAATTATATGTTTCTCTCGATATAAACTCTAAGAGGGATCAACTTCCAATAGGACCGATTACATGAGCTAGAGCTAAGGGATCACAAAACTTGGCTCTGAAAATTCTGCCAAATCAACCCTTTGAAGATGAGTACAACTTCCTATATGGCTATGGGATCTATTATACAAAGGATCGTGAACCAATTTGCAGGAAATTATAAGGAGATTGTGAAGAAGTGAAGGAAGCACGTCAATCATTGATGTGATCCAAGCCGTGATTACACGAAGGAACAGAGAAGAACACGAGCAGCACCATGCCCATGATGAGGCGCATGATCATGCTCATGATAAGGGTCGTATCTCAACCATGCTAGTGATCTTGCCCTTAGTCAGTATTAGAATTCATATCCAAGGAGATCACAGCCTTAACCACACACATGATAGTACCCGTTATCCCAAGCTCACAATCAACATTCCAAATTTTGCTCAAAGCAGATCACGACCTATGATATTAGCATGACAAGTGTCGTGATAGGAGATAACGCCAGTGATGCAGGGCATGATCCTTGCTATATATTTTGCACGAATTTTCCTTTTGATAATTTGTATAATTTACCATTTTTCCGTTAATGAGGGGTTATATAAATACTCCCCTTTTTGTTGTAAACCCTAGACAAGACATTTCAACTTTAAACTCTTTCATTTTGTCTTTCTTCTTGAAAGCAAAATTCCTAGTTCTTATCAATCTACTTAAGATTGTGGCAAACAACCACTCGATTAAACTTGTGCATAATATCAAGTGAGAGAGAGTGTAGTTCGAGTTGTTATTGGTGCATAATATCCAATAATAACATCATTCATATCTTTATTTCATTGCAAATCAAGATTTTAGGCCTACTACACTATAAACCTAGCTTGGAGCGTGTCAAACTCATTACAAGAAAATTGAGATTTAGAGATAAAGTTTCTATCTATAAACGTAAAATTTTGTCTGAAAAATCATTGTTTATGCTGTAGAAATTTTGTTTCTAAATGTCAGATTTTTTGTAGTGACCAAAGATTAAGTGCCTTTGACTATACAAATGATAAAATCACCTAGACATATTATATTTATTACTTTGATTTCTATCATTTTTTTCATTTGCTCAATTCCATTACCTCTCTTTTCCTTTGCTCCCTCCAATTGAAGGCTAGATGTTTATTTGATTGATTGAAATAGCTAATACAAACTAATTGATTTTTGGGTAAATGCTGCGAATGACGTCAAAATTTTGAAAAAAAAAATGTAATTAGATATTTAAATTTTAAAATTAATTAATTCAATACTTAAAAAAAAACTTTTTATATACGCCATCAACAACTCCACTCTATTGGTTAAAAATGCCATTTAGGATGATGGTGTTTGCCAATTTGACTTATTTACTATTGATATATGTGATTTAAAATTTTTTTCAGGTATCAAATTGATTAATTTCGAAATTCACATATTCAATTATATTTTTTACCAAAATTCAAATACCATCGGAAACATATACCTTAACTTCTCTTTGGCCTTGTGATAAAGCCCAAAGGCCCAAACAAGTCTACTGCAGCCCAGTTCCTATTAGTTTAATCCAATCAAACAGAGTAATTTGAGTACCGATCAATGCCCTAGTCTCAATGCTCGTTTTGCTCCTCTTCACTTTGTAAGTCCCGTTCCCTCTCTTCTTTCTTTAGCATTTAGATCCTCTGCAGAAAATTAGGGTTTCTTCTTACAATGAATTGTTATCTTCTATTTTATTGCTTCCTAGTTCTCTAACTGTTTGTTCTTTGATGTTTTTTTTTTTTTTCTGTGGAAGGGAAAGGATTGTAATACGTGGGTTTTGTTAGTAAAGGATTCTGGAGTTCGAGCCTCCAGTAGCTCCTGGTTTGCATTTTTGAGTAAAATCTGGTCCCCTTGTATTTCTTCCTTCTTTCCTACTTATACACGGTTGTGTATGTATAAGTAGAAGGTTGTTACGAATTTGTTACATGCATACTGTTTCCAGCTGGCCTATTCTGTTACAGATTTGATTTCTACACGTGATTTTTCTATTTCTGTTACAGATGCTACACTTGCTGACTATTTCTGTTCTATTACAACATGATGCTATATTTGTCTTAACTATTTCCATACGATGCTATACTTGACTCATCCTGTACTTTAAGGTACATAGTCTTGTAAATATGCTGGCTGCCTTCTATTCCGTACATGAGTCATAACATGTTCCTCCTCCTCTGGAAAAATCACCTTGTCCTCAAGGTGATAATCTGGAAAGTCCCTTTTAAAATCATTAGATCCACCCAAGAGGCATCCTCTAAGGGAAGAGACTCCCATTGAACCAACAGTTGTTTAAAAACTGCCCTTGCTGTGAATCACTCGTGAATCCAATATTACTAAGGGTTTGACAATTGGATAATTGTCATAAGAGTCCCCTGGTAATGGAATCACAGTAGTAGTAATACCCTTGGCTTCCTTCAACAAGGAAACATGAAAAATAGGATGTATTTTTGATGTTTCTGGAAGAAGTAATTCATAGGCCACAGAACCAATACGACTTTTAATTTGAAATGGCCCAAAGTATCTGCGTGAAAGCTTAAATGAAAGCCTATAGGCAAGAGATGTTTGCCTATATGGTTGAAGTTTCACATACACCCAATCTCCCACTGCAAATGCTCGATCTGTCCTGTGCTTATCTGCTAATTGTTTCATGCGTAACTGAGCATGACTCAAATTTGATTTTAACAATCTCAATAAATCATCTCGATTTTTCAACTCCTGATCAACCGCATCCACATGTGTTTGCCCTTGACATACTTAGAAATGGTTGGAGGAATTCTGCCATATAACACCTGAAATGGTGTTAAATGAGTACTTGTATGATAACTGGTATTGAAACAGTACTCTGCCCAAGAAAGAAATTTGGGCCACTCCTTAGGATAATCCATAACATAAGCCCTCAGATACTGCTCCAAGCATCTGTTCATCACTTCGGTTTGACCATCCGTTTGAGGATGGTAAGCTGAACTCATCTTCAAAGTAGTACCACTGAGCTTAAACAGCTCACACCAAAATTTGCTCATGAATACCTTGTCCCTATCTGACACAATCGATTTGGGAATCCCATGTAATTTGACTACTGTATCCACAAATAATCTGGCTACAGAAGTAGCAGTATAATGAGCTGTGAGACTCCCAAAATGAGTATACTTGGATAAGCGATCCACTACTACCATAATAACAGAATAACTGTTTGAAATGGTAGTCCTGTAATGAAATCCAAAGAAATATCCTCAAACACTTCATCAGGAATTGGAAGTGGTTGCAATAACCCAGCTGGGGATGTGTTCAAATGCTTAATCTGTTGACACACATGGCAACACTTCACAAATTGTTCCACATCCCTCTTCATATGAGGCCAAAAGAAAGATTCTGAAAGTCGCTTAAAAGTTTTCAAAATTCCTAAATGACCCCCTGTATGAGCCGAATGAAATTCTAGTATCAAAGAATTGATAATAGAAGAATGAGGAGGGATAAAAATTTTGGACCCTAACAAATCACTTTAAAGGCCAAGGTAAAGAGACTCCTGCTACACAATCTTCAAACAACTTCTGCCACTCCTTATTCATCTTGAACTCTGTCTTAAGTAGTGTGACAAAGTCAAAGGATGGTAGAGAAATAGAATTCAACTGGGGTAAAGAAACAAATTGGCGAGAAAGCATCTGCCACAACATTTTCAGACCCTGGTTTGTAGACAATTTCATAATCATAACCCAAAAGCTTCACCAAGTACTGTTGCTGTTCAGGTGTTTGAATAGTTTGAGAAAGTATTTCCTTCAAACTTTTCTGATCTGTCCGAATAATGAAATGTCGACCCAACAAGTAATGCCTCCATTTTTTAACCGCCTCTACCAAAGCAACCATTTCTCGCACATAAGTACTGGCTTTCTGTAATCTCAAAGAGAATTTCTTACTAAAAAATGCAATGGGATGATTTCCCTGATGCAACAGCCCCCATTCCCGCACCTGATGCATCTGTATCAACAATAAAAGTCTGAAAAATCCGGTAAGGCCAAAACTGGAGTGGTCATCAGAGCTTGTTTCAGCTTCTCAAAAGCTGAAGTAGCCAAAGAAGTCCACTCAAAAGCATCTTTCTTTAGAAGATTCGTTAGAGGAGCAGCAATAGTAGCATAATGTTGCACAAAACGCCTATAATATCCTGTGAGTCCCAAAAATCCTCTCAAGTGTGTAGGATTACTTGGCATAGGCCATTCCTGAATTGCTTGAACCTTTGCTGGATCAGGAGTAACTCCTGAAGCAGAAACCACATGTCCCAAATAATCCACAGTAGTTTGTCCAAAAAGGCATTTACTACGCTTCAAATAAAATTCATGTTCCTTGAGGCAGGATAGAGTAATCTCCAAATGATTCAAATGATCAGAAAGAGATCGGCTATAAATGAGTATATCATAAAAAAAAACAATGATGAATTTCCTCAAATAAGGCCGAAAAATAGTATTCATAACAGACTGAAATGTAGAAGGAGCATTAGATAAGCCAAATGGCATAACCAAGAATTCATAATGTCCTTCGTGGGTCCGAAAAGCTGTCTTATGAATATCATCAGGATACATACGTATCTGATGATATCCTGCTCGTAAATCTAATTTGGAAAATATAGTGGCTCCATAAAGTTCATCCAAAAGCTCATCAATAGTAGGAATGGGAAACTTATCCCACACAGTCGCTTGATTCAAAGCTCTGTAATCCACACAAAATCTCCATGAACCATCTTTCTTTTTCACCAATAAAACCGGTGAAGAAAATGGACTGGTACTTGGCCTTATGATACCCGAAGTCAACATTTCCTGAACCAACTTTTCCATCTCTTCTTTCTGATAATAAGGATAACGATAGGGTCTGACATTTATGGGCTGTGATTCATTCTTCAAATGGATATGATGTTGAACATCACGTAATGGAGGCAATGATGATGGAGTCTCAAAAATACTGGGAAATCTGCCCAATAGTTCCTCAACCGAACTATTGCAGGTGGTATCAATCAGTGCACTATCCGTCTGAGCCACCAAACTAAACAAACCAGCAATTTGATCAGATTTGATCAATTTGCTTAACTGAGGAGACTCTATCCGCTTGGGCAAAACAGATGAAATACCATGTAAACAAACGTGATGGCCATCCAAAAAAAAATCCATAGTAAGATGAGCATAGTTCATAGTAACAGGCCCTAAAGTTTGAAGCCACTGTATTCCTAATACCAAGTCTGCCCCCTGAATAGGAAGAACATACAAATCAACATTCAGCTGTAAGTCTCCCAAAATTAAGGGTACTTTCTCACAAAATCCTGTACAACTCATGTATTCCCCATTACCAATCATCACTCTAAAAGTAGGAGTAGCTAAGACAGGTAAATGTAACTGTCTGGCAACATGTTCCTGTATAAAATTGTGAGTGCTCCCAGAATCTATAGAATAGAAACCGACTGTCCCCCAATACGCCCTTCAAGTCTCAAAGTTCTAAGAGCTTGTGTGCCTGACAAAGCATGATAACTGATCTCTATAGGAGTGTCCACAGAATCCTGAGATACGGAATCTAATGATACTAAATCACTAGTATCATCCTCAGCTGGTAGTATCAACATAAGAAATTTAGCTTTACAAATATGGTCTTTGTTAAATTTCTCATCACAATTAAAACAAAGACCCTTCTCTCGTCGAACAGCCATCTCAGCAGGAGATAATCTTTTAAAAGGTAAAGGTTTTTTTGAATATGTGTTTGAAGTAGTGGAAGAAGATGAAGAAAAAGTAGGTTTAGGAGTAAAAGGTTTAGATTTAATGGATGTAGGAGGTGTATAAGTGGAAGAAATACCAGGTTTAGAAAAAGATGAACTGTTTGTAGGTGATGTAGAAGATGAAATAGGATATGGTAAAGTGTGTGTAAACTTGGATTCAAAAAGTTTAGCCAGACTCATTGCTTGAATTAAACCAGTAGGTTGACTAGCTAAAACCTCCTGCTGAAGCATAGGTTTAAGACCTGAAACAAAACAACTCATGAGAAAACTCTCAGATAACCCAGTCACATGATTAGACAATGATTCAAAAGCATGTTGATACTCAGAAACAGTTCCAGTTTGAACCAACTTAGACAATCTACCCTGTGGATCCTCATATAAAGAAGGACCAAAACGATGTTCCATAGCCTTCAAAAATACAGGCCAAGTAGAAATTAAACCACTCCTAAACAACCATTGATACCAATCCGCAGCATCATCCTCCATTGCAAAAGATGCTATTTTTAATCTTTCGGAATCAGGAACATTATGTAAATCAAAAAATTGATTGGCTTTAAAAATCCAAGACATTGGATTGTCCCTGAAAATTTAGGCAAATCCAACTTCATATTCTTTATGAAAGAATATTGAGATTCCCCTTGATTCGAATGTCCCTCAGGAGAAAATGATGAGTTAACATGTGAATTAGAATTCGAATTAACCTGATTCTCCATTTGCAATTTAACAAATTGCAAAACCTGACTCATATCAGATAATTATCTATCTGTTTTAGATTCAAGAGAAAGGATCTTACTTTCATGCGACTGTAGATCCTCCTTCAATTGAGACAAACTGTGAGTACCTTCAGCCATTTGCAACAATGACGAAAACTCAATGAAAGCACCAATGATAAAGCCCAAAGGCCCAAACAAGTCTATTGCAGCCCAGTTCCTATTAGTTTAATCCAATCAAACAGAGTAATTTGAGTACCGATCAATGCCCTAGCCTCAATGCTGTTTTGCTCCTCTTCACTTTGTAAGTCCGTTCCTCTCTTCTTTCTTTAGCATTTAGATCCTCTGCAGAAAATTAGGGTTTCTTCTTACAATGAATTGTTATCTTCTATTTTATTGCTTCCTAGTTCTCTAACTGTTTGTTCTTTTATGTTTTTTTCTGTGGAAGGGAAAGGATTGCAATACGTGGTTTTGTTAGTAAAGGATTCTGGAGTTCGAGCCTCCAGTAGCTCCTGGTTTGCACTTTTGAGTAAAATCTGGTCCCCTTGTATTTCTTCCTTCTTTCCTTCTTATACACGGTTGTGTATGTACAAGTAGAAGGTTGTTACGAATTTGTTACATGCATACTGTTTCCAGCTGGCCTATTCTGTTACAAATTTGATTTCTACACGTGATTTTTCTATTTCTGTTACAGATGCTACACTTGCTGACTATTTCTGTTCTATTACAACATGATGCTATATTTGTCTTAACTATTTCCATACGATGTTATACTTGACTCATCTTGTACTTTAAGGTACATAGTCTTGTAAATATGCTGGCTGCCTTCTATTCCGTACATGAGTCATAACACCTTGTTATATTTTCATAATATTTTATAGTCGTAGCTTTTCATATAAGATAATTCCTTTTAAATACATTCTAAGTTTTAGAGCTCCTAATAGGCTCCTACACTTTCACTTTTCTCACCACAGTAGTACTTGGTATATCATGAATTAGTCATTTTGGAGAACAGTACTTATATCACTCGTGTTATTGTGCCACTTATCCAAAAAAAAATTCATTTGCAAAAATATATAAAAGATTTCTCAAGTTCCACGAGTACATGATAACCTCTAAAATGTGTATTTTTATTATGATTATGTTATTATATTTTTTAAGCTCCTATATTATAGATGTGACAATGCTAGTGCTTATGAATGTGGAACACTGAAACGATCTCTCTTTTTCATCACTATTTTTTATAAGGAAAACTAACAGCAAAACACACCTTTAGGTATAAATTTTTTATAATATAACATACTAGTATGACTTTGCCACCATACATTAAGCAACTCTAGTCAAGTGCTCATTCAGATATATTAAAAAACAGAAAGAAAAAATATATATGTAAAATGAACCTAGCATATTTCATAGCAAGACCTTTGTGATTGTGGTCCAATAGCAAACTAGAATAATTCCCACTTTCGGGAAAAGTAAATAAATAATAATACTTTTGTTAAAATTATGAAAATGTGATTGGGACAAACCTATTCCCAAATTTAGTCAAATTAATCACATTTCTTGCAAAGTTCATTAATGTTTGAATTCGTTTCTTCAAAAGATGATATTGGTGAACTTACACCAACCTCGTCTTTGAAAAAAAAAAAAAGTTTGGACGAGTAAACAAAATAAATATATATATATGAAAATATAAATATAAAATTAAAAGTAGTACAAAATTTTAAAAACATATAATATTATATGTTTATACTGTTTCTTATTAAATAGAAATTAGTATCTATTCATAGTATCTGGTAAATTTTTAATAACAACACACTAATCAAATGTAATTGAAAAAACATGTCTATTTGCTTTAAATAGAGTACTACCAAAAGAACAATCTCATTTGTAAACAATGTGGAACTTGTTTTTCATTCATCTCAAGTCTGATGTGCTATAGTATTGGGATGAGACGGAATCCCATATTATTTAGAAGTGGGATTGTTCTTTTAGTGGTACCTTATATAAAGTAAATATACAAGTTATTAAATTATATTTATTTAGTTTGGTGTTATCAATCACACAATAAATTATGTGAATAAATAATAATTAATTTCTATTTATATGGAAAACAGTATAAACATTTATTTATATCTTTTTAAATTTCCTTTTTTTTTATTTCTTGGTCAACACGTTGCTAGGTTGGTGTAATTATGTCGACCTTGTCTTTTATAGAGATGAGTTGATTGAACTCGTTTCCTCAAAATAATAATTTAAATTGCTAGAAAAAAGACATTTAAAGTGCCTTACCTTTGTATTTTGGGCAAAATGGTGTAAACTTTCCTTCTTGATATTTTTAGTGGTTCTACTTTTACTTTTTTTGGACATGAAGAATGAAAGTTGAGACATCATTTTCCCTAAAACATAAAATTGAGGTACTTTGAATACCTTTTTATCTTAAATTGCTTAGAATTATTTTCATCTTAATGATATTTTTATAATTAAATATTAAAATATTATTTCTTTTCAAGTTCCTAACAAAACTCTGATGAGCTTTTTGTCAAAAGAATCGCACCCTTTTAGCGACGTTATTGTTATATAATTACAAGAAAATAAATTTTAGTACGTCCATGCCTTCACTGTCGTTTTTTTTTTAAAGAACATTAAGATGGAGTGGAGAGAAAGAATCGAACCTATTTTCATAAATTTTATAAGAAAAATAAGCTAAAAACCCGAAAATAAAATTTAAATAAATCTCATTTAGAATTTTCTAGCAAAATCCTCACGACTTTTCAGAACATAACGGTCACAATGTTTCCAACTTCAATTTTTTAACTTTGCTGTATTGAGTAAGTGAGTAACAATTACACTTCTCATGAACGGATGAAATTAAATTGAAAAGCGCCGTCAAAGAAATTTCATGAGCTAAAACCTACTTTTTAAGATAGTGTGAAAATCCCAAAGCCTTTATAGTATAATTGATATAAACATTATTTTTTTCACTTAAATTGTGACATGCCATGTGAGCAAACTTTTGCAAATTATATAGTTGGCAAAGTTGGCGAAATATTAAAAAAAAAAAAGGAAAAAAGGAGAAAACAGTGGTATGTGGATCGAATGGAAAAAAATTTACCGTCCCCAATTTGCTATCTTCAATGTGTCCCAAAAATAAATATCTAACACATATCAAGGAGTGCTTTCCTTATTTTAAGAACTTTTATATATTTTTTTAATTGATTAGATATGTGTTAGATATCTACTGGTGGGGACACAAAATAAACAACATGTTGATGACAGCAAACACTATTAATCCACTATGGTTTGTATGATACGTGAAAACTAACGACTTAATTCCTCCTTAAAAAGAGACAATGCGATAGGTAAATTAAAATAGACATTTTAAGCCTGTTTACTTGTAAAGAAAAATCAAGCTGAACGAGAATGAATATAAGAGGGAGCATACCGTTGATATTGACGGCTTTGTCCACCAAGATTGTTGTTGCCCAGGGCCCTGATCAGCGGTAAACATTTGCGGTGAATACATTAACCAAACAGATTAGAAGGACTATTCCAATAAAAGAAATTATTATTTTGGAATACAGAGCGATGTGAGAACTTACAACTCATAAACAGTCAAATTACGGCTGAGATTCACATCTAAATAGTTAAAGCTCAAATCCCTTGAGAATAGAAAGGAAAAAGGAGATATTATCAAAACATGCTGAGATGACAAGCAATCGGGCCCAAAATGTACTGATAAAAATGCATAAAAACACTCTTAAGAAGTGTGGGACGATAACCATCATTGTTTCCTATAATGTTACATAAACTCTAGCATAAATTATAGGCTGTCCTTTTTTGATGGACTGGTTTTCTTTAAAAAAATATTAACGAATATGAATTGGCTATAAGGTCTTTGGCTTTTTATTATTTTATTATTTTTATTCAAATCGAGTACAACACTGTGTAAGCAATAATCTTTTACTAGATGTTTTGGGGTCTGTTTGGATGATCTGTTTTTCATCTATATATGTATTTGTATTAAAATAATATGTGTAAATATGTTCGATTTGTATCTCTATTTTATCTATATTTGATATTTTTATAAAAACTATAAACTTTTTTTATCTATATTTATTTCTTAAAAAATAATTTATTAAAAAAATTTAAAAAAAATAGTCTGTATTTATTAAAAAGCACTAACCAAACAAAACTTTTTAATGACTAATGAGGTTTAGCTCTTCTAATGTCTTTCTCACTGTCCCTCTTGAATGACTATTTGTCTTAAGTAGTTACTATAGGCGCACGAATATATGGTCCAATTACCGTAAAATATCAAGATTTAAGAAACAAGATTTGTTTCATACTAGGTAGGATTGAATTGTATATTTTTCATGGTGCACATGAAACTAAAAAAGTGGGAAATTTTTTTCTTTTTACCCATCATATGGCACCTCAAAGCATCCATTTCTTTTTCCTACCTTTTTTAATAGACACTACTAAACAAAGATTGGATGTCTCCTTTAATAAGGTGAGAGCAAGAGGAAAAAAAGTTCCTGTGAAGGATCATCTAACTAGAGTACACGAACGACTTACAAGGATAAGAGACGGTCACTTTCACTGTAGTTCTGTATGAGAGTGGGGATTGTTCCATTGAGGCTGCAGTTTCTCAAAGTCCTACATGTAGGAAAGAAAGACCATTAATTATTCTCTTTTTGGGAAAGATTAACTCATACGCAATTTAGAATGTACAATGAAGCCCACAATTGATATATATTGGTTTAAATTTGCATCTTTTGGGATGCTTTGATTAGAATCCATTTGAAGATCAGAAATGCTCCTGAAAGAACAAAACAGCAACGAAGGTAAAGTTATATAAGAGCATGTCAAAGATGAAGGAAAATTTTATTTAAGGGATCATGCTCCCCCATGGCACTCACAAAACTGTAAGATTCCCCATCATAAATATCTTCTTATCCAAGGGCCCTTTAAAATTATTCCCAATGAGAACCCTGCATCAATTATATAAAGGGAAAAGGAATGATTAGTTTTATAAGTCGATGACGATATTCACCATTCATTTTATTGGACCAAATTTCGAATTGTTTATTTAAAGATAACAGAACATACGGCAACGAAATATGACGAATACCAAAAGAGAAATTTATTAAAAAAAAAAAATCCATACAACATTTCATTGGCCAAAAAAACAATATGAAGAAGATTTTCATCTACTATTATGTAGCAATAATAGTATGACTACCCAATCATATAAAACAAGTGAGATGACTGATCCTAAAAAAAGGCTTGAGTCGATGACATGGGAGGAAATCATAAAAAGAGGAATGAGAAGAAGAACTAGAAAATTTGGATTCTTGAAGTGTGTATATAGTTATAGATAGAATATGATGCACTTATTATATTCTTGATTCAACAATTAAATATTTTAATTTAAAAAAAATTTAATAAAGTGCTCATGCTTTTCTAATGCATGCCACAAAATGATTTTGACATGGACCATTATAGTCAAATGTCATTAATAACTTTAGATAAATTTTGTCATCTAAGGACGAGGTTGAAACCTCCATATTTTTATGGATCGATAAACTAGCCCATCCCCACTATAAAGCTTAATCCATCTTCTTTATAAGAGATGCCTACTCCTTTTAAAATGAGCCTTATACATATAAATGAAGTTTGAAGCTCATAAGAAGTTCAACAAGACCTCGTCTAGACCTTATTTTCATGCATAAGAAAACCAAGTACACAAATAATGAGCTAACCAGTCCGGTTATCCTTATCTAAGCCTACCAATCTAAATCTCTATAAGATCTTTAAGTTAGAATTGGCTTCTATGCCATATTATTTGTCTTAAAAACTAATTCATGACATTTAATTAAGTGAAAAGCTCAAATACGAAAATGATCCTCTACCCAAGGCCCTACGCTATTGTACTTTTTTACTTCATCTAATTACAAAAAGGCACCTATATAGTGAAGAAATTGGTCCCTAAAACATGAAATAAGAAATAACTTAATTAGATGCCAAGAGAAAACAAAGTAGAAATTTGTCGTCGGCATGATAGCCTAATTCAACTCTTTGCTCATTTCTTTTTCTAAATACTCCTCTATAATTGTCTCATGTATGTTCAAGACACAGACTTAATAATTTCCATATAGTCTTGAATTTGCACACCTTTATACCTTGGATTTAGTCTTACTAACCACTTGTTTATGGGTTCTCTATTACGTTGTGCATGCCCACAATGGTTTGTTACTCGAATGCTAGACGACGTCTTCTACCCGAGAGTATCAAGTTTTTTGCTAAAAGGGTAAATGATGTTTAGTGTCTGTATGGTGATTAGCAAAAGTAGAGTATGGTTATTATTCAGAAATAAACCTACCCCTTGTTGACGTTTGATGACTTCTTGACTAACGGAAAAGGACGTAAGGCTGTTTTGATACAAGCCTATTGTTAAAATATCTCCAATAGGAAGAGAGATCAAGATTTTTCAAAATACCACCTTCAGAACATCCAATAAGCACTTCGAGTTTTGGTATAGTTGTTTGGATGCACCGGTACCGTGTTTAGAGCTCTTGTAATATAACACCGAGAGATTTCTTAGATAGACTCGATAAAGATTCTTAGTTGATACATTGGCCTATATCAAAAGTAAAGTGGAATATGTCGAACATCTGAATACTGCGTGTGAGTACCAAAAGAAGAGGAACATGTTGCCAAGACCAAGAAGTGTAAACTCTGGTTGGGGAAAAGGGCAAACTCTTCAATCCATGTGACCATCAATGACGAGATTTTGTAGACCTGGATATGATAAGCAATTTAGGGGTGGGGAAAAAAACCAACCGAGCCAAACCAATCAATAACCGAACAAATCTAAATTGAAAACATGGTTTTTTTTTTAATAGTTTGGTTTAAAAATTTTCCAATTCGAACCAATCTATAAATTTATGATTTGGTTTGAAAAGTAAACTAGACCAATCCATAAAATCGAACCAAACCATTTTCAAAAAGTATAATAATATTTTTTGTTAATGACGAACTATTATTTTTTTTTAATAGCTTTTAACTTTATAAAATATGAAATTTTGTTTAATATATTTTTTCAACGGATCATTTTATTTGTTGATGAATTTTGTTGGTAGATAATTTTTATTTTAGCGAAATTTATTGGTAGATAATTGACTAGATGGTTCTATTAAAAATTATAAATTATGACTTACTATATATTGGTAGTTGAATGTATTTTATTGGTAGATAAGTGATTTTATAGAGAATTATAATAAAAAGTATGATAATTAATAAAGTATTTGTTGTGTTTATAATATAAACTTTGTAAAATAATATAAATATTTTAGTATCTACACAAATATAAAAAAATTAGAATAAAGAAAAATTTTAGTTAAATTTTTTATTTAATCCGTAATCCAAACCAAACCAAACCGTTATTTATGGTTTAAAAATTATAATCCAAACCAAACAATAAATTATGACTTGGTTTGATTCTAGAAAAAACCGAACCAAATCGATCATCCACTCCTAATAAGCACCAGCAAAAAACAGTCGTAGCCAAGAATGGTTGATAAAATTGAAGCTCTTGGTTTAGTCATTCATTAATGTTATAGTCAAATGAAATTTAGGAGTTATAGGTCCAATTTGACATCCCCCTGGCATCTCACCAACTTGCACTGTGGGGGAGAAATCTGATGGATGGCATGATATCCCTATTAGTAAAATTGATTCTGTAGTGAGGCAAAATGAGAAAGGGATAATAGATGCCTCAAATTAGCGATGTCCTATGGGAAATGACTAATTTGAGATAATCGATATGGTTTAAACTCGTAGAAAATCTACAACATAAGGACTTTATATCTTCCATAGAAATTAAATGTGGTAGTAGACACTCGATGTTGAAAAGTGACATTGCCACACATATCTTCTAATCACACCTTTTAGAGAACTAAGGAAAATGGAATGAGAAACTAATTATCCTAGAAACTTGACCCATACTAAAAGAACCAAACCGTATAATCATATAAAGAAGCATCTCAACTCAAGATCAAAGAGAAGAAGTGAAGAGACTGCTTGTTCCATAAGGACAGTGGATGTAAGAGAATATTATGGAGTACTATTGCATTTAAAGAGAGTGATGAAGGAACGTAATTCAACTAGTCAACTAGAGATCCAGCCTCACTCCTCAGTCAATAAACTTTAACTAAGGTACACCTAAAGGAACACCCATTTTCTCCTAAATTGGATAATTCAAAAATTAGATTTAGCTGTATTGATCTTTCTATTTTAGTTTTCTTTTGAGAATTGATGGGATATTGTCAGTAATTTAGTTTTACTAATTGTATTTCCGCTAAACGTATTTTATCAATATTAATAGATGCTATGTTTGAGAACTTTTGAAGATTATCTCATGATTCTAATAATTGGTAGATTTTAAGCTTTGACTGAGCAAACAATAGAGCTTGGGACCCCTTTATCAAAAAATAGGTAAAGACGTCATTATTTGGATGGTGAATTCCTTATTCGTGATTTCTTTATGTCTATGCCCTTTCTTATTTTATATATTTGAGTTTTGGATTCTTATGAAGGCTATACATATGATACTTAGGGTAGAGATAGCCAAACACTTCATAACCTCTGTGAGAGGAAATTGGTGCTTTGTGATCACGGGTTAACCAATTTGTAGTGTTACTGCTTAAGCAAATAATATCATTCAACTTAACCTAAGTTTTTTCTTTTTTTTCCTTGTTTATACTTTTCCAGGTACAGTCCATCTGACATATTTTTTTCCCTCACTGTTATTTGTCTTGCTTGTAGTGTGTTGTGATCTTTGAACTATATTCTAGATTTATTCATACAAAATGTTTGTAATCAAAAGTAAGATGTGCACATCTGATGATAGAGTGGTCTAGTTAAAAACCATACATTTAGCAAAATAAACATAGATTAAGGAAGTTACAAGGTCAAGAGGCTCGTGCACTTTGAGATGTCTCCAGGAATTTCACCAGACAGGTTATTTCCATAAGCCCCACTACAATGAGCAATTCAATGAGAAAATATAATTAGCTCTCATATGAAAAGTATAGAAAAAGGAATCGTAACTTTATTTATAAGACTCTAAACTCGAGTAGGACAATATTATGATCATTGTTTTTTGAAGTAATGAACTTTTGACATTATTGTAATAGGAAAAAAAAAACTAAAAGCTAAGAATGAAAAAAAAATTATTATGAACACATGCGTATAATTATTCCATGGAATCACATAAGTGAAAAGAAAACACGTTATTAACTCACAAGTATTCAAGATTAGTCAGTCGATCAAACATGGTATTGGGAATCTCCCCTGTGAGATAATTTGATCCAACATTGCTGTATATAATAGTTTTTATTGAAGTCAGTTAAGATATATATAATTTACAATATATAGGAATATATTGAATGTTTGAAAATACATAAAATATATTTTCATAGTACTCACAATATTATCAAATTGGTCAGATTTCCTAGTTCTTTCTTGATTGTCCCATTGAGTCTGTTTCCACTCAAAAATCTTTAGATAAACCATGCAAAACAATAACAAAATGGTTAAGGATATATATTGGCAAAAAATAAACTTATAAACTAAAAATATATATTTCAATGATTTGGTAAAGAGTACTCGTATGACCAAAATTAGTGTTCCTAGCTAAGATATTCAACCACCAAATAATAATGGGCTATCTAAAATTCTTCAATACACTTCTAAAATGCAATTGATGAAGGTTACTCTAGCTGCTGCATAACAAGTTGATGTAAATCTATCTACTCGATTATGTTTTTAGAATCTTCTTTGGGATAAAAGATTTTTTAATTAAAATATTATATATGCTAGATTGACATATGAATGAAATTAGTAGTCTAGCTTCAATTATGCATTAGTGAAGAACAAAAAACCACATAAATTCTGATGGTTTAATATTAACTAATTTTTTAAAGTTGTACTATAAATTTGTGAAATGGAAAATCAAAGTACATATCTTATTTACCTTTTTTTTTTTTTGAGTCTCATATGCTCTTTCATACTAAATCTATCTCCTACAATTGGTATTAGGGTTGTCTCTTATCTTTGTGGGATTGTGAGAGTAAACCAATGAGGAAACCCACCAAGTATGGGAAAAAAAAACAAAACAACTTACAAGTTCTTCTTTAATGGCTTCTATAAACTTTTATAGATCTTCACCATTAATTTTTAATGGCAAAAACCACCAAACTTGGGCTCTTAAGATAAAAGCTTACCTAAAGTCATTTGATCTTTGGGGATTTGTTGAAAATGGTAAAGAAGTAGCTCTATTAATGACCCCATGCTCAACTAAATCAAGAACTATTCTAAAGAAATAGCTAGCAGCTATAGAGCCTTATCATGTATATAAGCAGTGGTTGATGAAATAATCTACACAAGAATCATGGCTTGTGAAACTACAAAAGAGGCTTAGGACAAATTGAAAATCAAGTTTCAAGGGAGCGATAAAATAAGGCAAATGCAACTTTTCAACTTAAGAAAGGAGTTTGAGTTGATTATAATGAAGGAATCTAAGAATGTTAAGTATTATTTAGACAAAGTATTGATGATTATTAATCAAATCTAGCTATTAGGTGAGGAATTGTCAGATAAAAGATTGTGGAGGAGGTGATGATGACTATTCCAAAAATGTTTGAGCCCTAAATCTCCTCTCCTAAAGATTCTTAGGATATATCACAGCTCTCATTTATTGAGTTAACCAATGTTCTTCAACCAATAAACAATAGAAAGCAACAAGAGGGGAACAAAAACCAATAGAAAGTGCTCTTGTTGCAATTGATAAATCTAAAACTCAACTAGAAAGCAATGTCTAGAAGAACTCAATTGAGAAAAAAAATAAAGAAGAGAAAGAACAACTAAATTTCAAAGGAAGAGGTAGAAGAAGCAACAATCCACCATGTCCTCACTATAAGAAAACAAATCATACCAAAAATCAATGCTAGTTTAGGCTTGGAGTTTAGTGCAAGACTTGAAGCAATTTAAACACATAGAAAAAGTTTATCCGAGTAGTGAAAATTATTATAATCAAATTTAGTTTGCTTAAGTCTCAAAAGCACCTAAAGTTAAGAGGAGAAGCTCTTTGTTGCCATTGCTAAGGAAAAGTGTTCATTTACAACTCAAGACTCAAAAGTTTGGTTGACTGAAAATAGTTGCACACACCACATGATACCAAAATTGATTAACTTCATGAATATATATATATATATATATGGAGTATACTTCACAAGTCAAACTTGGTGATGGCAAACTTGTAGATGTGAAGGAAAAATGTGCGAGAATAATACAAACTTTACCAAGTATAAAAATCATGTGTTGTTTGTGCTTGATATTGAACATAATATTCTTGATGTTGGTTGGTTATTAGACAATTATTATAGGCTCAATCTTAAAGGAAAAACTTATGACATTTTCAATCCCATTGGAATGAAGCTTCCATAAACTAGAATTCATAATAAAAGCTTTAATCTTTATTAGAAAATTTATAAAACTGAAGCTTTTGCTAGAGTTGAGCCTAACTTTTTTTTTTTTTTAGCATAAAAGAATAGGCAACACTAACTATGATGCCTGAAAGATACTTTGAAAAAAAGAATGGTGATTGATTTGCCAATTATTTGTTTGCATTTTGGTGTTTTTGATGTCTATCAACTTGCAAAACTTAGCAAGACTTCTTTTCCTATCAATCAAACTTGGAGAGCAATATAAAAACTCCAAATTTTTCATGTTGATATTTATGGACGCTTAAGCATACTTCTTATAATCGTAGGAAATATTTTCTCCTACTTAGTGATGATTTCACAAGTTATTACTAGGTTTATTTTCTTATGAACAAGTTTGAAGTCCTCATTATGTTTCTGAAGGTCGAAGCTACTGTTGGGATTCAAAGTTGAAATTTGATCAAGGCCTTGAGGTCTAACAATTGCACCAAATATACTTTACATTAACTTCAACAATACCTCTTGAAGTTGGGTACCAATCATCAATTCATAGTTACATGCACACCTTAAGAAAATGGTGTGAATGAAAGGAAGAACAAATCTACCATGAATATGACAAGTTGTTTACTGCTGGGGAAAAAATTACAAAAGTAATTATGGACAATGACAGTAAATATTGTTGTGTATTTGCAAAACTGGCTTCTAACTAAAGCCATTGATGGTAGAACACCCTATGAACTATTTAGAAGTGTAAGTTCTTCATACATCCTTAAAGAAAAAAGCGATTGAATTAATCTAAGGATTGAAGTTGGTATCGTTGTTAGATATAGTAGTCTTTCCAATGGATACATAATTCTAAACTCTATCAATGAAAAAGAATATGTGAGCAGAAGTATGAAGTTTGATGCGAATACTGCTTGAATTGGTGAAAAAAAAAACCATTGGTGCCACAAATTAAATTTTAAACTTTGTGGTTGTTCCCTAAGAAGAAGATGTGACATTAGATGGGAAAAATTTAAATGATGAAGACTTTGCTGTAAGGGTTACCAAATCACTCAAAAATATTTATAGAAGGTGTAATGTTGCTATTCTTGAACTTGTAAAAGTAGCACAAGCCTTGCAATTGCCAAAAAGTAGCTATGGAAGAAGGAATCAACATGATTGTAAAAAATAATATGCGGTTACTTTTTGATAGCTTTTAAAATCGACTGGTAATAAAAATCAAGGGTATGTTCAAATTGAAACTCAACTCTGATGGCTCCATCAACAAATATAAAGCAAGACTAGTAGTGAAATGATACTTTCAGCAACGATATTGATTTTGCAAAAACATATGCTCATGTGACTACATTTGATACTGTTAGGTTATTACCTTAACAATTTGATGATAACAAAATGAATCAAAGATATCTAATCTATTTTATCAAGTGTGCAGATCAGTATTTCATATTAGAAGGTTTATTAGAATGTTTTTCTGAATCTTTATCAAAACCTACGCAAATGACTCATAGCTTAATAAAAAGGATTTTATTCATGACAAGCTACTTTTATTTCTCGGAAGACCTAGCTCCACTATATTAGGTGTATTTGGGTAATACACCTAATACATTTCACTCAAGAAGGATTAAAATCCATGGGGACTAGTAAAGTAATAAGCTTAGTTTTCGCAGCTTCTAATAAGTTTCTCAAGAAATTTCTTTTTATCTAGTATTTTGATGAAGATATTTTGGAAAACATATATTTTCAAACATAAAGACATCAAATGGATTAATTGGAGACAAAGATTATTTGTATCAAGATAACCATTATTATGAAGAAGATAAGATATACTTAAAGGCTTACTTCTAGATTTTGTAGAGCTTCAATATCATATAGTTTCAACAATACTCAAAATATTTCCAAAGCTTTTGATTTTGAAAATTTAAATGATGTAAAGAGAACATATATTCCAGGAAAGATTGAGTTATTTGTTTCTATTTTAAAGATAACTTCAAGATAAGCCTGACCATATATTATGGGATATCTTTCAATCTTCAAACATTCAAATTCATGAAGATATCATATCTACCAGTTTTGAAGATCTTTTTGAAGATACATCCAACATATGATAAAAGAAACATTGCATAAACAATTTATAATTAGAAGAAGTTCAAAGTACAAAAAAAATAAATACAAGCATTCATACCATTGATATTGTCACTGATATTCTTCTATAGCCTTCTTTAAAACATATTTCAGAAGCTACCTTACTCATGTTTTTGCACTTAATTTTTCAAGATTCCATTATATCTCATTAAACTATCCTTGCTCTTTACTATGAGGGTTAGGTTATGTATCTGTTGAGAGGATTACATCTTAGTATCTTGTAGTTATGTGATTAACCTAGGGTAAGGCTTATGAGACAAAGCAAGATAGCACTGGTGTTTGTGATCCCTCAATTGTTATCACAGTAGTGGGTGACTGGTGAGAAACACTGGATCCTTAGCATTGGAGCTGGAAGAGAGGACAACTCGCAAGGAGGAATCTTTCTAAATCTTGGACATTATTTACTTTTCCACTTTATTTGATTATTGTTTCATTCGCATCACATTTATATATTAATTGTGAACGTTAAGTTTATTATTTGAAAAAGTTTTTAATAATAAACAATTCACCCCTTCCCTCCTATTTGTTAGCTGGGACCTATATTTGGTATCACAACGGGAGCTTTTGATTTAAGAGTTTGATTAATATGGATGATAACACAATCACTATTGCATGAAACCACATTCCATTCATTTATTGCATTAATCTTCCTTAATGGATATATAGGATTGAAACATATATTAAAGCCATGGATTTCACCTCGGGGAGATTATTCAATATGGTGATCGAGAACTTGCTTGGAGAGAGTCTAACACTCATAGAGGATGAAAAGAAGAAGGCTTAATTGAACAACAATGCCAAGAATAAGATCTTGATAAGCATTTCACAATCTATCTTTACAATGATGTCATCGTGCTTAATTGCTAAAGAACAAGATTATAAATTGTTTCAACTCAAAATTGGTGAAAGTATCTCTAATGGCTTCAATAGATTTACTTTAATCACTAACGAACTTTTTCCTTTGGAAAGAAATTTGATGATTATGAACTAGTAAGAAAAATATTGAGGATTTTCCAGTCATGGGATTTCAAGACTAATGCAATTGAAGAAGCCCATGACTTGGATAAATTGACCTTGTCAACTAAGAGAGAAGCCGCAAGCATATGAGTCAAAACTCAAACATCAAATTAATCAAGAAAAGAGCATCAAGGCTATTGAAAATGATCTAAAGTCTGACAATGAATTTGAAAGTGATGATGAATGTGAGGATATAAGATTGCTTATAAGAAGATTTACAAAACTGATGAAAGGCAAAGGTAAGCATTCTAACAAACAAACATGTTGCTAATGATCTTTATAAGTATGATGTAGGAAAGACATTAAACGATGAAAGGAAGGAAAAAAAAAAGAGATAGTATGCTATGAATGTAAGAAAGCGGGACATATCAAGTACAAGTGCCTTGTATTGCTGAAATAGATAGAGAAATGCAAAAGAAACAAAAAGCACTCAAAGGCAACATGGATAGATCTAAACGAATTAGAGGTTGCATCAAATGTTGATTTAGAGGATGGTGAAGAAGTAAATTTGTGCTTCATGGCTCTATTTGAGGTGTCTTCTGAATTTAAAATAAAAAGCCTAATAGTTTAAAAAAAAAAAAAAAATTACGTAGCTTTTAAAGGCTTTGTCTAAAGCTAATTTAAAAAAAATAGAATCTTAAAAAATGAAAAAGAAGTTGTATGTCAAACAAATCAATTGTTATTTGATGAAAATATATTATTAAACATGATACGGAGTACTACATATGGATAATCAAAGTCTATGTGAAACAAAAGATAAACTAAGGAAAACAATACTTTACAGAAAGAAATTAAGGATCTTAAAAGAATTGATGAAGCCTCAAAAGATTTAAGTTCTATATTCAGTCAATTTCTTCTTGAAAATGAGGAAAATTTAAAAAAGTGATATCATCTCAAAGAATGAGTAATTCCAAAAGAAGGTCTTGGTTATAACAAAGATGAATCTTCTAATCAAGTTAAGAAAACAGATGAAAAGTATGCTAGAAAGTATCCTAGATATAATTACAGAGGATCTACAAAAGTAATTATAGAGGATATCATAGAAAATATCCTAGAGGATATGCCATAACATATCAACAAAGAATGGTAAGACCATATCAGTATAAAAGAAGTCATATCAATATCAAAAAGTCTAGTAAGATCTAACCCTATGTATGTTTCTTTTGCAATAAAAATGGACATTAGATAAATATTGTTATTATAAAAATAACAAGCTTAGTCAATAAAAGTTAAAGATCAAAATAATTTAAGCTTGAATTATAAGGACACAAGCTAGTTAGGGTTCCTAAAATGGTTTGATCATCTAGTTGTGAATGAAGGAACATGGAGCAAGACTTAAAGGACTTTATACCTTGATAGTGGGCGCTCAAAACATGTTATGAGATGCTTTTTGTTTACAATAATAGAATAGAAAAATGGAGACTATGTAAAGTTTGGCGATAATAGTAAAGGAAAAATAATAGCTATTGGTACTATAGGTTTTCCTCCTATAATAATTGAAAATATTTCTTTGGTAAGAGGTGAAACATAATCTATTAAGGATAAGTCATCTATGCAATAAATGATACAAGATGATTTTCGAAAAGATAAAATTGAAGCTTGATGAAGATAGTAAAAATTTGTTTGAAGTCTTTTGCAAGAAAAACATTTATATGATTGAACTTGAAAACGTTGATGTTGAAAGTTGTTTACTATCTATGCATAATAATTCCTTCTTATGGTACAAGAAGCTTGTCAGATTAATTTTTCTAACTTGAAAAACTTTCTGAGTTAAAACTTGTCAATGGTTTGCTTAAAATTGCTGTTAAAAATAATGTCAAGGTGATATATGCTTAAAGAATAAAATGGTTTCAGTTTCTCATAAATTAAAAAATATAATTTCTACTTAAAGACCTTTAGAATTGTTGCATCTTAATATGTTTAGTCATACACGTACACTAAGCTTAAGAGGTAATAAGTATGGTCTTGTGATTGTAACTGATTTTTCTAGATTTACTTTGGCATTGTTCTTTAAACATAAGCAAGATGCTTTTCAAAATCTTGCTAAACAAGTACAAAATGAAAAGGAAAATCGATAATAAACTTAAGAATAAATCATGGTAAGGAATTTGACAACATAAGTGTGTTATAATTTTTTTGAACAAAAATGAATTAATCATAATTTCTCTACATCTTGCACCAACAACAAAATGGTGTTGTTGAAAGAAGAACAGAGTTTTACAAGAAATGACCAAAAGTTTATCAAATGAAAGCGGTATTGCACAACATTTTTGAGCTAAAACTATATCTACTTCACGTTATATTATTAACCATGTTTATGTGAGAACATTGACATAGAAAATAGCTTATGAGATCCACAAAGGAAGAAAAAAAAATGCTACATATTTTCATGCGTTCAGCAATAAGTGCTATATTAGGAAAACACAACTTAATCTTGGTAAATTCAATGAAAGAGCTTATGAGGAATATTTCTTGGTTACTCCTTCAGCGGTAAGGCTTTTTCGTGTTTTCAATAAAGTATCTAGAGTAGTGGAAGAATCGATAACTGTTAAATTTGTAGAAGATGTGAAACATGATGATTCTGATGATGACATACCTAAAGATAAAAACAAGGATGACAATTTAAACTCTCAGCAAGAATTGCAAGATACAGTAAAGCACATTTAAAGCCTAAAGCAGAGACTTAACAAAACCTATTATAGAAGGTCAAGCAGAACCATTATCAGACGGTTTATAAGAAGATACATTAAGAACTTCATAGGTTAATCCCTAATCATTTAAATCTTGAGATTTAAATTCTATCATCCATCTAAGCAAGTTTTAGGTGATATTAAGTCTAAATAATAACTAGATCAAAGTTGGAAAACATTGAAAATAATTTTTGCATTATTATTTGAAGTTGAACCTAATTTGAATGAATGAGGCATTGTAAGATAATAGTTCGATCAATGCCATGCAAGAAGAGCTTGGTCAATTTGAAGAAATCAAGTATGGATATTGGTTTCAAGACCAAAAGACAAGTCTATAACTGGCACAAAATGGTATTCAAAAATAAGTTTGATATGAATGGTAAGATTTGGTAATAAAGCAAATATTAGTGACTAAAGCTACTCATAAGAAG